>JAQFYB010001805.1:0-29243 GCA_034694085.1 Pogonognathellus longicornis
GTTACCATTCGGGTTGCAAAATTCTTTACCAAAGCGGTAGAGTCAAATACTGCTACCGCGTAGTAATAAAGTGGTAACGAAATTTTTTAGAGTGTGGGCAATTTGTCATTGACCCATTTTCTTTGGACAATTATTTCACCCACATTTTTCCAGAGTTAAGAAACCCATGCATGAAAATGACCGCAGAAGTCTCCCCTTTCGATTGGTATTAATCGCAATTCATAATTCGGTCCCGTACATGAACTACGTCAGTTCAAAGCCATATTGACTTTCATTTTTACATGGTGGAGGGTCATTTTATATGAAGCCTTGTTCCGGCCGTATTACATTACCGAAGTTAGACATGCCATATGCAAAAATTATTGTTGATTTTGATTCACCCTCTTTCGATTGATATTAATCGCATTTCATAATTCCTATTGGTTCATGAGATATTCCACTTTGAAATGTTGGCGCGAATTAATCAACATCCTGTACATAAAAATACGCATTGTAATAAGTTGTACATTTATCTACATGCTACTTTTACAAAACTTCTTTTGTAAGCTGAGTTGAGACTACAAATTCACATACAGTTTGAACAGTTGGCCCGGTTTTTGAAAAAATAGGAAGTTGCGGGGGTCTCACCCCCGGAGGACACCTGTGGTGCCCCGGGGCGTCACGGGTGCCTCCTGTGGTGTCCCTAGGGGCAGCAAAGTCGAGAATTTTTTTTGCGGGGCACCCGAAAGGTGCCCCCCAAAAAAATTTCTTTAAAAATTAATAAAATCGTTTTTCCGGCGCGTTAGCCCCGTAAATTTTTCAAACATTAATATAAATCAGGTTATAAAATGTATAAAATATATAATGGCATCAATGGCAGGTATAAAATTTAACTACTTACACTTAATTATATATTTTCTTAAATCAAAGTTTAGAGCGCTTTGAACGCTAGTTTATTTCATCTATTAAATTGTTATGTAATATAGCAGCGAATGAATGATTATATAAGTATAATAATGTGACAATATTTAAGGACGTATTAATTTTGTATGAAATTTATTATGACAATATTTATGATATTGATCATGTATGAAATATATTATGACAATATTTAAGGGTTAAAGTAGTAATCATGTAAGAAATATATAATTCAATTTTTCATCAATTATTAGTAAGGTTAAGGCACATTACATTTGCGATTTCGGCGACACTGCTGCTTAATAGGGTGATGGGGAAGTTAATTGCAAAGCATAATAAAGTGGGTACATTATATTGTCAATTAAAAGTCATCAAACTATTTGCATTATGTGCGTTATTTTAGTAATTTAATTTGATCATTGATTATATAATATTTTAACATTCACATTCGTACATTCCTATTGATCAAAATGAATTACAATAACAAATTTAACGTTCGTCTTTCATTTTCATAATTTTAATAATCATATGATGGCGATGGATCATTATTGTCAGCCTCATTAATGACAATTATTACGGGTAGGATACATTTATTTTTTTCATCTTTTGAAGTTAATAAGAGACACTATTCTGCACACACAAAAAATAAAGGTTCACGGAGGGCATCAAAATAATTTTTTTGATCTAAACCCCGCAAAATGGCCTTTTTTTTCGATTTTTGGGCCCAGGGGTGAAACCCCGCATTTAGAGCCAAATTTGATGCCCGTGGCGTGGGGCACCTGGCACGGAGGCCCCGTGGGGCACCAAAAGCGGAAATTCCAACTCCGAATTAGCCATTTAGTATTTGTATTTTTTTCTGCAAAATACAAATGTATTTAAAATACATTGGCTTTGAATCCCCAGAAAATACAAACTACAAAATACGTGTTTTAAATGCATTTTACAAAACACTTATTCCTCAATGTAAGCCTTCAATTGAAGTTATGATGTTTTCAGTTTTATATTTATAATTTAATATAATTCATTCTCAATGTTTAACAAGTCACTCCAAGTCCAAACATGTCTCACTGCGTCAGCAGTGATCCCAGCAATGCAAGGGCCAATTTTCCCCCTCCACCCCACCCGAAATTCGGGAAAAGTAGATTATTTTACAACAAATGTACCTACATAAAATCTCAAAATTTCTTGCGCTACACGCGAATATTATATGTTATGTTCTCCAAATTTGCTCAATTTGCATACGCAAAACATTTATATCATGTTTTGAGTTTGTCCCCCCCCCCCCCGAAACCAAATCTTGGCTACGCCCATGGTGTCACGTCACCTAAACTGAGCAGACCCTGTTATTCAAGTTTATTTGATCTAACTACGAGAATTATCAGAACCTACGAGAACAACAAACGCATAATATGAGAACGACAAACGCATAGGAGAACGATAAACATCTACGAGAACAATAAGCGCCTACGAGAACGATAAACGCCTTCGAGAATAGCAGAAAAGCTTATAATACGATTTTAACCTGATGTACACTGATTCACCGACTGGAAATTAGTAATTAAATGCCCGCGGAGCGGGCATGTATTGCCATTTACATGTGTATGTTAAAATGCACTTCACAATAATATTTTTCGTTCATGCACCGGGCCGAACTATGAATTGAGATTAATTTCAGTCGAAAGAGGAGAATTTAGCGGTCATTTTCATGTATGGCTTGACTAACTTTGAATATTTATTGTGGGTGAAATAATTACCCAAGAAAAATGGGTCGATTTCATATTTTGTTTCTTTTGTGCTATGAGTATATAGGCAACTCGTCATTGGACCATTTTTCTTGGGCAATTATTTCACCCACATTAAATTTTCAAAGTTAGTCAACTCATACATGAAAATGACCGCTGAAGTCTCCCCTTTCGAATGGTATTGATCGCAATTCATAATTCGGCCCGGTACATGAACTGCGTCAGTTCAAAGCAATTTTGACTTTCATTTTAACATGGTGGAGGACTATTTTATTTGAAGCCTTGTTTCGACCATATTATTTCATTACCGAAGTTAGACAACACATATACGAAAATGATTGTTGTATTCACCCTCTTTCGATTGACAGTAATTGCTTTGAATATTGATATTCTGCTTTGAAAATTTGGTGTTACTTAATCAAAACCCCGTAAAGCCCTACTTTCCCAACCTCCAGCAACCAAAGACGCATCCAGGTCACACATTTGAGGCGAGCCTAGAGCAAAAACTTAATCATATATTTAACGTAAAATTGAGAAGAACCAAACATCAAATACATTTAGGTACTTCGAATATCTTGTCGTTCATACCCCTGACAGACCCTTACCCTGACTAGCTCTCACCCTCGCCCTGGCTAGCTCTGGGCCCGCCGTCGGTTCGTTTACTAATCTCCAATAATCCATTATTTTTTCTATTCTATCTTGATATCACTTTCCTTCTCTTTTTTCTTCTTTTCCTTCTTTTCTCAACCTTACCTTTTCTTTTCTCTCCCTTTCCTTCTCTTTTCTCTCCTTTTCCTTCTCTTTTGGCGTTTTAAATAGCTGCAATTATTGTCGGCCACCTTCGGCAGGCGACAATAATTGATAAATTTTTCCTCCGAACGACGTTCGCAGGATACGGAAGATTTTCCATGCATGCCGGACATTAGAATTGGACAGTGGCGGATCTACATACGGGTTTTACGGGTCCAACCCCCCCCCCCCCTGTTATATCTCAGTTTACACTAGATAAAAATCAAAAATTATTCAATGCGATTAAATACCTATTATATTCGCCGATGTTCACTGGAATTTCCTTCAAAACCCCCCTGTTATAAATCCTAGATCCGCCACTGGCCCGCTTTTAGCATTATAATCGTGTGCAAAAGTGCCAAATAGTTTTTAACAATTTTCCAGCTTTATTCAGTTCTGCCAAATAAAAACCAATGGAAGTCCTTTTGGACCAAGCAATAACAATTTAACAATAAAATAGTAATACATAGTTGTGTGAATTAAGGGGTGGCCAGAGACTCAAACCTTCCTTTAAGAGCCTAAGAGGAGTACAAGGCCACAGTCACGAGTCAATTCATACAAAAGTGGTTTTAAACTAATTTAAACATAACAAACTATTCGTTTTCCTTTATGTACCCGGAAGTCTGTCTAAATGAAAATTTTGCTACTCATTATAATTTTTAGTCGAGAGAGGAATTACATGGTACATAAGGGCTTTTCAATTTTGTGTCACGATGAACTTATGAAAAATATCCAAAAACTCGTCTCAGATCCTATGCACATTAACGTGTCCTAATTACGCACACGTGCGTTACATATTGTCAAAGTTGGATTGTGTGACAAATCATTATTTGAAGAATATCAAAAATTATTAATAAAGATGTATAGGTAGTACTAAACAGCCTTCTTCTTCTTACACATATTATAGGTTTCTGTTTAGCGGAAATATTTTCAATTACGATTTATGATTTCTCATATAACCCAAAAATACATTATCGAGCAATTGAATAATATATCTTTAATATGTATTACTTCTATATACCACCTTATCCAATTTAGAGAAGAAAATGTCAAGATATTGTATATGTACTTAAACAGGTGAAGATGCATTATTAAAGAATTTTCTAAGCAAATATTGATGATTTTTTACAGAAAATCCTATCTTCCCCAGTGCACATTGAGAAAAGCCGGGACTATGATTTCCTCTTTCCATGGCTCGGAACAGGCCTTTTGACAAGCAAAGGTATGGCTCCTGTACTCCTGTTACATGACATCACTCAATGTCGTAGTGTGTAGCAGCCTGTGTAGGGTTACAATTTGGTTGAAAGAATTTCCGTCCCAAATATTTTCACAATCCATGCAGTAAAAAAATAACCATTCAAAGCTTTTGACTTTGGTGCAACAACTTTGGTAGCAAAGATTTGCTTGAATTGCTTTGTTACCATTTGTACATATAATGCTACATTCAACGTGATACAGCGTAGCTTATGCCTCATGTTTTCTTTTACTACAAAGTTTCATTGTTATTTCACCATGTATATAGGTCAAAAGTGGTTTCAGAGAAGGAAAATGTTGACACCAGCTTTCCACTTCAAAATTTTAGACGATTTCTTGGTTGTGATCAACGAACAAAGTCAAACAATGGTCCAGATACTCAAGCAAAAGTACAAAAACAGGGAAAATTTCGACATTTGTCCATACGTTACTCACTGTGCTCTGGATATTATTTGTGGTACGTATCTTTTGTGCATACAAATGTATTCTATGTTTATACCGATATAAAATATCCCTTTGTCCCTTTACGTCACACGAGCGGATGAAATTTGTCATACATACCCAGAAAAAGATAATAGCAATAATAAGAATGATGCGGAAACTGGAAAGCTATCTATGCCATTTCATATTGTTATTACACAAGTAGGTTGAACTCAACTTTTAATTTGCTTACCTATACAATAATATTTAGAGACGGCCATGGGAAAAACTATCAATGCTCAAAAACAAAGTGATTCAGAATATGTACAAGCAATTTACAGGTAAGCCAACCATACCTACCAAAAGTCAACATTATACAATACACTAGATATTATGTAATGTACAAATATATAGCACCTACATATAAACCACCTACACAAAAATCAACACATATTCATATTACATGTAATTGAACGTAGGTGGACGCTTTTAATTAAAATACAGATACCTAGCACGCAGTAGATATACAATTATGACTTTTGGTTTTCACTTTAGAATCAGTGAACTGATTCAACATCGGCAGGTTCGCCCTTGGCTACATCCCAACTTCATATGGAAGCTTTCACCATCAGGAAAGGAGGAAAAAAGATGTCTCGATATCTTGCACGGATTTACTAAAAACGTAATATGTAGACAATTTTGCCTTGCCCCTGACTCAAGCTGTCAATGTATAATATTATAGATCGTTTGAGACACCAGGTTCGATACTACTGAGCAAATAGTAAAGTGTAGATATAAATAGATATTGCCAGTTATTTGATTAGGTATGTATTATTTTGTTTGAAAGTACCCTGGAGGAGCTGCTGAAGTGTCTATGTAATGTATACACAAGGCAAGTAATAATATTAAATTGAAATCCAGCTAGGAATACAAAATTTTAGAGTTTCGGAGATTCACCCTAGCATATAGGTAGTATGGTAAATAAGGAATAATAGCATACTACTGACAAAGTGGCATAATATAGAGATAAAAAGATGGCTATGGCTATTACACATTCTGTGCTTCTGAAAAAATATTGTAATAGCAATATTGTACATAGATACCTAGGCATATTGGTGGAATAGACTTAACTATTGGTAGAAAAAATTGTTTTCTGATGCAGACATACATGATGCAGACTTAGTTACAAAAAGTTGTCAATCGATATAAGACTTTAAGAGTCAGTAGGAGTGCACTGTAAATAATAAAATGCAAATAACTACGAACTAACTATATTACACACGATTCACAACTGGGAAATCAGAGCTGAAGTAGGGAACAAAATAAAGAATAGTGTTCATTCGACTGTGTGCTGTACTCAATTTCGTCGAATATTGTACAAAGCATGAGATGTATACGATGTGTACTATACAATATTATACATACACTTGCACGTGTGTCCTGTGGGTACTCGTTTTTATTTGTTTAGTCCTACTGCACTTCTAAAAACTAAGTTTGTTTAAAAAGGCCTAGCTTAGCGGTTCATGACTTTACAAAATTAAGGCTATAATGTTTTACTGCTCTTAAAGTACTGTTTACATAAGCAACAGAGTTGTATGTATCTACCTGGAAAAGTATTTAGGTACTTAGGTTTGATGCAATTAGGTGACAGTGTTGGTTTACAATAGGTATTTTAATATGGAAAAGTTTAAATCATAATAGTTTGACTTTTGTGTAGGTCATAAAAGAACGAAAGAGAGAGAAGCAGCTGCAAAAAGAGGAAGATGTTTCAAATATGCCAAGAAAACCTGAAACGGAAGATGACATTTTCACGAAAGGTTAGTCTGATCTCTCCAGATAAACCTCCCCTTCATGCGTCATGATGTTCTCAGAACTTTTTGTTACTTTCTAAAAAATCCCCTAACTAGTCAATAATTTAGCTAATTCTGTTACAATATTCTGAGAATGTGTTACATGTATGCATATAGGCATATTTCATACAGGTACTGAATCCTGTTAGTGTGTTCTCTACATAGTAGTGTTAAGTACAAAGAGTAAAAGTATACCTAAAGATACTTTTTATTTACTTAGCTTAAAACATCATTACATGAGCTTTTAGTAGTGAAGTGATGTTCTAGGATATCTTTTGTCCTACTTGCTTCCATGAAATGATACACTTATCTACGCATTTTAGCTATTTATATGTTAAAAGCAGTGTGTATGTGTGTGGTCGTAGTGACTTGGTAATACGGCATTATAGGTTGATAACCCGCGAACTGCGTACGCCATTATTTATCCATCAAAAATACCTTTGTGTTTAATGTACGAGCCTCTTTTTCTATGCTTCTCTGTTATTGACATCCAATCTGCATCGTCCAATGAACTGTCAAGGGCTTTTATGCTTACATTAACTATATTTTGCTCTATGTGTACAGAAAAAGTACAGAAAAAGAGGCTCTTCAACTATTTCATCGTAGTGGTATGGTATTTCCTGGAAAATAAATCTATATACGAAATATTATGATGTTATTATGAAAAATGTGGCACAAGACGCCTTCAAAGGAAGCAGACAAATCTAATATTATACTCTCCACTTTAAACATGACTGATGGAAATTCAATGTGATTTTTTCTTACAAGTTAGTACGTATACACGGATAGACAGACAGTCTAGAAAATTCAAAAAAATCAAAGGATGCCATTAATTTTAAATTTACTTTTCCGGATGCTATTTAAAAGGCACCTACTTACCACCTTACCCAATATATATAATCATAATAAAATATCCGATTTTCTACCTTATTTTATACCAAGACGGAGACATGATTTTAAATTAAATTGGTTATTGCTTTAACATTTTTATAAAAATGCGCAGTAATAAGTTGTAATAATGTATCTTCCAGGTAAAAAGCGTCTAGCGTTTCTGGATTTGTTATTGGATGCTCAAGAGAAGGAAGGAAACAATTTGACAGACCAGGATATTCGTGAAGAGACGGACACTTTTATGTTTGAAGTAAGTAGTTCTTTTCGCAAAAGCATTTGACATGCAGTTTAGCATGTGAGTTGAGTGGTTGCACGTACATGTACAGTCTATGATCCTAAAATCAAATTTCAGTCTGTCTGAGTATGCCATTCTTAGACTTTTTTATTTCCAAATAATTTTGCTTTTACAAGCTACTTTTGCACATTAGTGTCCCGTGTGAAATTGCATTATGTGCATATTGAGCCATATATTAGATGATTAATGCAATTTCGATTAAGTCTTCAACGGAATTTCGTTATTGCTGCCTCTTTATAACTTTTTTTATCAAATGGTTTCAAGTGCTTTAGGTACATTAGGTAGCTATCTCTTATTTTAACTATCTCACAATTTTATTACTTTACTATAGCTGTTGTTGGGAATTTTTGTTAAAGCACTTGATACTGAATTTCCTGCTCAACTAGGTAATTACAGTAATTAGTAACTACCTATATTTACTAATTACTTAGATATAATATGTACAATAAAAATTTAAATACTTGTGAATAACATTATGAAAGCTATAGTTTTATTAATATAATTAGGAACTACCTGTACTAACGTGTATGTACAACGAAGAACGAACGTGAGCTATCTATAGTCTTCACTAAAAAACTAGTAGTTTATTTTTTGTATAGCGAATGGAAAAATTTATGCATTTTCCTTACAGTTCATAGATGATAGAAAGAAACACATCTGATCATAATTGACTGTTCTAGTCCATTCCTACTTTTAAAACTATTAACTTTTAGTTTAGCTACTCATAAAATAATAATGATTCTAGAAAATTCTCTTTTCATGCTTTGTGGGTGTGGGTGTGACTGTTGTGACCCGTGCAGCTACAAATATTTTGCTGGGAAACTGAAGCACGTTGCATTGCATTGGGGTATTAGGGGTATTACATACATTAAATTACATAAGCTCTGCCATTAAAATGCTAGTTGTACACAGTGCACATACCTAATATCGTAGTGTGCATTTTGAAATCGAAAAACATTGTATATAATGAAATTTCAGACTGCACCTGATATAATTTTTAACAAATTCATGAAGTTGACAAATACTATGTTATGTGTAACTAAAGAAGTTATAATATCCCGATGTCTCACACTCTATATGCTGAAAATATACTACTAATTAATTATACACAATTGATTAGCTACGAAATACTATCACTACACACAGGATACAACCATACAACTTGTCAATTTATCTGTATTACATAAATTAATATTATTATTATATTAAAAACAAAGTTACTTTTTCCACCGATTCAAACTTGTATTACAGTTACAACGTAACATGTTTAGAGTTAGGTTGGGTCGTCGCTAAAGTAGCTTCTAGTATAATAGTTGAATGTTGAGTACGCTTTTGCAAGTAGGCTTTTGGAATGTAGGTAATTCAGGTTGAATATTACATAAGGCTCGCTGTAGATGTAGAAAGTACTTCTGTGTATTTTCAACCTAATATGCATTTTGGTGTATTGAGGACATTATTCCCAAAGATTCCCAATTCGAGAATAGAGTGGAAATGTTCAGAGAAATACAAATCAATAACAACATGAACAACACATTGCTGTGTAAATTAGGTACTTGTATATAAAGTATAAAGGTTGTCGCGTGTGTTGAGTTGACAGCGTAACAAAAATAAAGACATTTGAAAAGCTTACCATGCTTTACAGGTTGAAGATTTGAAACAAACGAAAAGTGAAATCAGCTTTGATTTGCTTGTTAACTGTTACATAAAATTCGTACATTGTTAACCATTTTTAGGTCACACGTGGTGAGACTATCCGAATAAAAGCCCAACATATTGAATTATTATGAATGTCACTTATTTTGGAAGTGTATTAAAATCACTCTACACTTGTACATGCACTTAACCCTCTAATTAGGGTTTTTCCTGTCAGATTGTAGTTATTTTCATGATCTGCAGTGACATGTTTTAAAATGCAGTCAAATCCTGAATTTTCATGTCATGCTTTGTTTTGTCATCATGATGCTTAATATACTTTCACCATTTTCTTATGACTGTAATAATAATGTTTTCAATATTTTGCTCAAAGATATAGTTCTACCTATTTACAGGGGGATAAAGGGGTTGAAACCCCATCCAGTTTTTGGACTACATTATGCTAGATAAAATTATATAGCTCCCAAAATATAAAAAACAAGGACATTTTCAAGAACAGTTCTTCATTTTTGCTTTAGCCCCCCCCCCAACTCAAATATATGACCTGGATTCACCCCTGACAGTACAAAATATATATCTTTGTGTTCAAACTATGATAAAGGTGTACACAAGATCATCTATGTGGTCTAATTACATTCCTTTACCGCTGTAGCTAGTCAGGCGTAAAGAGATAAGAGAGTCTTTGTCGTTGAGTCGTCTTTCTTAGAGCCTATTTTACTAATCAAGTGGTTTGCAACCACAAGCTCATAATATAATTCAGCACATCTGTATATGTACCTTGTGTCTAATACCTATAAAATATACTATACCCTCTTAGGAATTTAATTTTGCACACCTAAACTAATATATTATTGTCTTATATTTTCAGGGACATGATACTACGTCCAGTGGTGTTGCTTGGACTGTTTTCCTGTTGGCTTCTCATCCACAATACCAGGTTAAAAAAATTGAGAATGAAAAATTTACAATGAAATAAAATACTGACTCAATTGTTATTTTCACGTGCTAAGCAAAAAAAAATCCTAATGATTGTACTAATTGCATTTGCATTGTCACAGGCAAAAGTACAGGAAGAATTAGACGAAATATTTGGAGATGATACAGAGCGTCCTATAACCATGCAAGACATGACCCAAATGAAATACCTTGAAGTCTGTATCAAAGAGTCTCTACGTTTATATCCGTCTGTTCCGGTAAACAAACGCTTTCATTTTGCATTTATAAAAGTTGTAGTGAGAGATTCGCTAAACTCTGTGGTAGAATTAACGAGGTACCTAAGCATATATTATGGGTACTGTATATAAATAATAATAGTTCATACTATCACTAATAATTCATATTTATTTTACAGTTTATAGCACGGGCTCTGCATCAGGATTTGCCACTTGGTAATAATAGGTGCACATTATTGTGATAAGAACTAAGTTATTTAGGCATTTAATGTGTTGTAGAGAAACGGAAAGTACTTAACATAATGAATATAAGGAACTATAATGAGGTTTTATTGTTAGTTCACAATTGGATTAATTGTTGTCTACTGTTGGAATTTTAGATGAAAAAACAACCATTCCTGCTGGCACGACTGCCTTCATTATGCCCTTTCAGTTGCACCGTGACCCAGAAGTGTTTCCTGAACCAGAAACCTTTCTCCCGGATAGATTCTACCCAGGTTTGTTTATGTCCTTTAATTACGTATAGTAGCATCGTGAAAATGATAAAAGTTAATTAAAGATTTCATTGTTTTCCTTCTGTCTATTTAGAGAACACAGTAGGTCGCAATCCATTTGCATATGTGCCATTCTCAGCTGGACCCAGAAATTGTATTGGTAAGTAAACATTCTCCTCTCACAATACACACATCCGTAATACCTACCTGAGTAAAAGCCCAATATAATAACCTAGATTCTGAATTTTGCTGTGCTTAAAGTATAGTTTCCACAGTAAACAGGAAATACGTATGATACAGATATATCAATTTCCTCTTAAACGATACGTAAAGCATGTATCGTAAAACATATAGCTACGTACCTAATGTGTTCATTCGATAAATTGTGACGTAGGTACCAAAATGTTTTGAAGAGATTGTTCTTACATTTAGTAAAACAACACTAACTTCGACCTTTCTTAAGTCATTATAGCATGTACGTTAAAGTTACAAGCATAGGAGACATCGCCTTGTCTCAACTTTCCGTGCATGATTTCTGCTTCTATCTTTAAAAGTTATTTTACTTTCCCCTATACAGGCCAAAAGTTTGCGATGATGGAAGAAAAAGTACTGCTGGCAGATATTTTCCGCAATTTCACAGTTCGGGCTGGAGAAAGAAGAGAAGACATCGTTTTGCTCGCTGAATTAATAATGAGACCTAAAAATGGGTTAAAGGTCAATATTCAGCCAAGAAACAAGCCATAATCCCGATTTAGGTATTTTCTCTTCATTTCTCAAAAGTACATGCCAAGTAATAAGGAAGTGAGCGATTCTAATGTTAGTGATGTAATTTTGATGTGATATGATAAAAATTCATTTATTACATAAAATGTTGAGTTTTTAAATCTATTTTAAACAATGTGTTTGTTTTATGTATCAATTTTTAATAAAATATCTCACTGTTGTGACATGGTTGAAATAACGACAACTAAAACTCGAACATTGAAGCAATTGGTTATTTCTTATATGCACGCGCATTTGTATTGAGTAATAATGTTGTCAGCAACATAACTGACATCATAATCATTTTAGTCAAACGAGTGAATTAACACTCATTCTTGCTAGTTATGTTTTAGCCTGCTACTTAAACATGTAAAAAAAGTATTTTTAAAGTGATACTTAGGTAGGTATAGTATAGGTGAATGGTCACTAGGTGAATGAGTGAATGAATGCTCAGGAAGAATTATAATTTATAATACAAAGTTTTACATATAAGATCCTTGTAAAACTTGTCGTACATTTCCTTTACTACCTACTTGTGGAACTGAGACAAGTAAACGAGTTTTACTTGTCTCATGTCTCCCAAAGTGCAATCTTTCATGGGTACGCTACATGCTACACGCTACACAATACCCAACCCATTGGTATTTGATAAGACAACAAAAGATAATAAAATGTTATTGTTAAAGTACATGTATACACAATGCAAATAAGGCTGACTTGAGGTTTTACGGCAATTAATTATTATTTTCCTATCAAAACAATTTGCAAGCCTTTTCCTGAAATGGCTTTTACTACCTAGGTACTTCCATTCTATTTAATCTATTTCCCAACATGAGAATTATGCCCATAATAACAATAACAATGGCGTATTTAAAAAGCTTGAGGTTGAAGCTCCCTCCACCAAAGTTTAGAACTATAGACAAAATAAATTATTTCACATTTAAATGATTTAACATTAAACAGGTCATTTTGTTCTAATTTTTTATTCTAGCCCCCCAATATCTGACCTGGATGCGCCCTTGAATAGTATGGCCAGAGAAAAAGTATTGGCTCGAAGTTTATTTCCCGTGCATACGTATATATGCATATACATTCTTTGCACGTTTTAGTTTTTAAACTCTCTCGTAACTAATTGTTTTTTCACATTAAGTTATACTTATTGCACTTATTGCACTTTGCACTTATTGTACTTATTACACCTCATTGCACTAAGCAGCAGTATTAACTTTATTATGAGATGTTGCTTTGCATGGCAATATTCTAAGGAGAAATAGGAATAAACTGCAAGTATTTGCGTTGTAGGGAGCTTGAGATTTATCATTGCCAAAGTTTTCTCAAATCTGGCTTCTTGACGAGACTATGAGACTAGCTTATAGTAAAAATTAATACACTTACATTTAATATAACCATTATTAAGAGTTTTAGTTGTAAATAATACTTAATGAATCATAAGTTCCATAAAAGTTCCATAAAAAATGTTACTGTTTACAGTATAATATACTTCTCCTTAACCAAGAAATCTCACTGGTACATAATATCAAAACAAGTCTCATACACAACTTGTTGATATTACTATCGAGCAAGGAGTATTAGATACTGATATACTAACATTATCGGACCCTGCCCTGCTAAAATGTTCAGACCAGGCCAACCATTATATTTTTAGCATAAAAAATAATATCGCATTGATTTACATTACTATATATTTTTCTTGGTTTAAATACAAATACATCAGTCTCCGTGTCTTCAATATTGAGTGTAACGTGTGCCTACTCAAGTGTGCACATCAACCATAGTGAATAATTCACTGAATGTGATTTGTACATGAGATAAGTAGTACAACATAAATATTATTATAGTTGAATGATATTTACTGTTGGTGGCTAATTGTTATTGAAGTAGCGCTTTTATACTACATGAAAGTGATACGGAAACAACAATTCAAAATTAATTGCAGTACTTTTTACTGTTTTTACCACACAGTACCAGTCAGTACATTTATATTTTTGTATTGTGAATTATCTGTCACAGCTCCATTCTACACTTACAGAAGTAAATTTTTAAATTAATTGAGAAAAATGGTCAGCTTATTGTTTGAAAGTACACTGTGTGTCTCTTTAGTAGCATTGTTGTACTTCGTGTATTTAAACTTGATAAAAAGAGACTCAAGAATTAAAACATTTCTGGATAAAATACCAGGACCTCCCACACTGCCTGTTGTGGGAAATGCACTCACTTTTCTTAACATTCCTAACCACGGTACGTATAACATATGAACTATTTCGTAGTTTTCTTCTGTATAAACTTGCTTGTACAAGTATGCTGATAATAATAATTGCTTTTAACATAATTCACATGCAATATAACAGACATCATGAACCAAAACTGTGTAAGTAAGTGGTAAGAATGTAGGTAATTTATCTGTATTTTTAGTCATTGTCAATAAGTTGGATATTCATTTGAATTTATTACAGAATTGATAGGCCTGTATAATAAATGGCTTGATGCCTATGGATCCTTATTTCGTGTATGGCTGTTGAACAAACCTTACGTCATAATCTCTACTGCAGACATCGCCGAAGTAATTTTTTTATTTCCTTTTTCTCTTTTGTATTTTCTACTGCCAATAATAGATACCTAAATGCATATAAATATTTACTTATACTTACTTAGCCTTAGTTTAACGAGAAACTCTATATACATGTTGGTGTGTTTGTAACTTAGCCTAACTACTATGCAAATCTATATAAGTAGAATGTATTTTTGAGTAAGTGTTCATCACTTATTTATACTTATGCTAATATTATGTTTTTATTAACTATTCATGCCTTTTTCACAGAAAGTTTTGTCATCAAATGTCCACATTGAAAAAAGTGAAGATTATAGCGTCCTACATCCATGGCTTGGGACTGGTTTATTAACTGCTGCTGGTAAAAGACCATTTACAATATAAACGAGCACGAGAATAAATTTCGCATACAAACGACTGCGAGGGTTCAGTATTTCCATTTATGTTTTATGGTTTGATGGTGGCTAATAGGGCAAAAGTGGGTAACAAGAAGGAAACTTCTGTCACCAGCATTCCATTTTAAAATTCTCGAGGAATTTTTGCAAGTATTTAATGAACAAAGTCGAATTTTCGTTGATGTATTGAAATCTGAACAAGGACATGGAGACAAGTTTGACATTTTTCCATATGTGACGCGATGTGCATTGGATATCATTTCGGAAACTGCAATGGGAAAGAAACTGGAAGCTCAAAAGTCAGACGTTACTTCAGCTTACATCAATGCAATCTATGGGTTATACAAAATTATATTGACATACTTTCTGTACGTACTTCTATTTTTAGTTGATACGTTAATATTTTTTTTATTTTCAGTATAAATGATGTCCTTGTACAAAGAATTATAAAAGCATGGTTAAGAATTGGCTGGATTTGGAAACTATCTCCTCAAGGTCGAGCTGAAAAGAAACATTTAAAGGTTCTTCACGAATTTACTGAAAATGTGAGTCTTTTTCACAATATCTATAAATTAAAATTGCGTATTC
The DNA here is from genome assembly GCA_034694085.1 of Pogonognathellus longicornis. Classification (NCBI taxonomy): domain Eukaryota; kingdom Metazoa; phylum Arthropoda; class Collembola; order Entomobryomorpha; family Tomoceridae; genus Pogonognathellus; species Pogonognathellus longicornis. The sequence continues at coordinate 15,772 of JAQFYB010001805.1, forward strand.
ATATACTGAATGCAGTCATTATGTTTAATTATTATACCTTGTACCTGCAATTTTTCAAAGTAGAAATCATCAACGTGTCTGTAAATAGTAGATAAATCCAAGTTCAAATGATTTTGTAGGTTGTCAAAGAACGAAAACAGATCAGGAAGAGGGAAATCGAAAACAGTAACCCTAAAACAGAAAATAACTCGTTGTTTCAAAGTAAGTTGATGAGTCAAGATTATCGGAAGATGAAAATTTTATGTTTTAGTTTTATGTACATATATATTAGAGGTGTAAATGAGTCGAATTTTGTATGCTCGCCTGAACTATAAGCTGGAGAAAATTTCCGGCTCATACTCGATAACAAAATTGAGTAAAAAATCCGGCTTGTTTATACCTCTAGTGTCCATATGTATCAATGTATCGCGTAAAATATTGTCTTGTATAAACACATAGATAATATTATTGCATTGGTTGAAGCTTGTGAAAGTTAGAATAATTACTTCAATTTTACAGCCAAAAAAAGGTTGGCATTTCTGGATCTACTTTTGGAAGCAAATGAAAATGGAAATTACCTTTCTGATTTGGATATAAGGGAAGAAGTTGACACATTCATGTTTGAGGTTCGTAAAATGTTTGATGCCCTTCTTTAACTTGATTTGCTTTGTTTAACGATTGAACAAGCTTCGTATTTATCAAATTCTTTATTTGTTCTTAAGGGTCAGGATACAACTGCAGGTACTTACTAATTAATATTAATCAGCACTTAAATATAGTCTCAGTAATATTATTTTTATGAAATTGTTCGATTTTCAGCTAATATGAGTTTCACGATATTTCTACTTGCTACATATCCAGAGTATCAGGTAGGCTTTTTCTCAAAAAAAAACAAAATTCTTGATTTAATTTGAAGTGAGCATTGTTAAATTTAAAATTAAAAATTGAATTAAAATTAATAATTAAAATTAACCATTGAATTCATTTGAATGTGACAATGCCCATTTAACTTTAACTAAATTTCTTGATGTGACATTTTAGAGGCGAGTGCAGGATGAATTGGATGAAATATTCGGTTCTGATGAGATAATAAATATTACATCCAAAGAATTAGCACAGATGAAATATTTAGAGTGTTGTATCAAAGAATCCCTCCGGTTATATCCCTCCGTGGTGTTTTTGTTGCGGGCAATTAATAAAGATATAGTAAATGGTAAGAACTAAGGACTCCACTTGGATGAGACATCAAACTATCATATCTAAAGAGAAATATGTACGCTGTGCTCATTTCTTAATTCACACTTTTAATTTGGCTGTTGTATGCGAAGATGGAAGAGTACTTTTACCCGCTGGAATTAGTGCTCTCGTTTCTCCTTTCATGATTCATCGTGACCCCAAAGTATTTCCTGATCCTGAAAAGTTCGATCCGGATCGTTTCCTTCTGGAGAATACTCTAGGCAGAAGTCCGTTTGCATATGTTCCATTTTCAGCCGGTCCTAGAAATTGCATAGGTAGTAATATAAAGTTAAACTGTGACTACAAGCTATCTGTCATCTGTTGTACTTTCCTTGAATATGTTACTTATTTTTAAGTTGACGAATATTACTTCCTAGGTCAAAAGTTCGCTTTAATGGAAGAAAAAATAGTGTTGTCATATTTCTTACGAAATTTTAATCTCGAAGCTGTGGACAAAAGAGAAGAACTACTCTTGTCTCCAGATCTTATCCTACGGCCTTTGGGGGGTCTTCACATTAAAATATCGCCACGAGCATAAAAACTTTCTGCATACAATTTTCATAAGTTCGTCCATTTGCCGGGTGCAAGCTTCTCACTGCAAACTGCAATCCAACCAAACTACTATAGATTGTAATTTTTTTATTTATAATACAACTGTTCAATTTTATTACTTGTTCATGTCATTTTATGTCACACTCAATTTCACGTACACAATAAAACCAAATATTAGTTTTCAAATTCTCTCATAATTTTCGTAACTAATTATTGTGTTTCAAATTTAGTTGTTCATTTCTTTATTATAAGTTGATTGCCCTAACTGCATTAGATACCCAATTTTTATGGTAATCTTCCAAATAAAATAGGAGAAAGAAATAAACTGCAAGTATTTGCATTGTAGCGACCTTGAGAGTAGTCATTACCAAAATTCTCGCAAATCTGCCTTCTTGACTAGACTAGTTTATAGTAAAAATAACCACATAGTATAATAAGTATTATAAAGCGTGATCAGTTTTCATTTCAGTGTTCATAGGGCTTATACATGCGCTGAAATAAGCCTTAGTTAGGCCTGCCTCAAAAAGGTCACTGGTCATTTTTAAATAAACCACTATACATATTATCTTGTAGAGAATCGTTTTGCGCATTTATTGAGCATTGAAACAATGTGGTTACGCAACATTATGTGCTCTTAAAGCGTTTTGGCAAAAAACATTAAACACATTAATATATTACTACTTTAGCCTATTGGTATTACTATTATATACTAACATTATCGGGCCCTTCCAATCAATGTTCAGACCAGGCCAATCATTATATTTTTAGCATATAAATAATGTCATATTGATTCACTTTATATATTTTACTTGATATACCTAAATACCAAATCAGTCTCCGTCTCTTCAATCGTGTTTGTACTGTGTACTGTGTGTACCTACTCAAGTAGTAGGTACATTAAAATTGAACTTGATTTGTACATGAGATACAGATAGTACAACATATTGAATGTAATCTCCATACATATTGTTGCGTTAGTGGATAATTTTTATTGAAGTATCGCTTTTATACTAGTACTCCAACTTCAGAAACTCCAATGTATATGTTGGAGCTAATCAGTAGTGGTAATCAATAAGCTTTACAAATTTATCCTGATACGGAAACAATAATTGACAGTTAATTGCAGTTCTTTTTACCAAACAGTACCAGTCAGTACAGTTTATATTTTTGTATTGTGAATTATCTGTCATAGCTCCATTTTATACTTGCAAAAGTAAAATTTTCAATTAATTGAGAAAAATGGACATCTTATTGTTGGAAAGTACCCTGTGGATCTCTTTAGTAGCATTGTTGTACTTCGTGTATTTAAACTTGATAAAAAGAGACTCAAGAATTAAAACATTTCTGGATAAAATACCAGGACCTCCCACACTGCCTGTTGTGGGAAATGCACTCACTTTTCTTAACATTCCTAACCACGGTACGCACAAAATAATAATATATTAACTATAATATATGTAGTTTTCTTCTGTAACTTTGTATATTACTTCTCATTCATTACTTGTACAATTACAGATAATAATATAATAATAATATGTACCTAGGTAGGTAGCTTACTAAGCTATGCTTCCATAAAAATATATTTAACATAATATAACAGTTACTCTCATGTACCAAAACTGTAAGAATATATGCATAAATAAATCCGTATATCTTCTATTTTGAATCATTGTGCAAATAAGTTGGACATTCATTTAATTTGAACCTATATACAGAATTAATAGGCTCGTTTTGTAAATGGGTTGAGGACCATGGGGCCTTATTCCGAGTATGGCTGGTGAACAAACCTTACGTCGTAATCTCTACTGCAGACATAGCTGAAGTAATTTTTTGATTTCTAAATCTTACATTTAGTTTATACTATAAACGTAGTAAAACGGGTATACAAAAGTGGTGGAAACATTTGGGGCGCTGTGAGACACTTTTTGGGGTGTCTGGAGGCACTTTTGAGGTGACAAGGGTTGGTTAGCCTCTGTTAATTTCCTTGTCATTGGGGCAATTGCCCCCACCCTGTATACGGCCTTGCCTGTCCCTTGTTATAGTTATTAACATGTATTGCCCTCCCATTATTGTCTATTGCCCTCCCGTTGTATAATTCTTTGGCCTTGGGGTAATTTCCCCCACACTGTATACGCCCTTGATTGACCCAATTGTTGTCAATATTTGTAGTCATCAATTGTTAACATGTTTGTTGAAATCCTTGCCCTACCAGAGAGTCAATTGGCCTTCACTCTGTGTATTTTCTTACCCTTTCTTGGGGCAATTGCCCCCACCCTGTATACCCCCTTGCTTGTTCCTATTGTTGTCAAAATATGTTATCATTGTTGACATGTTTATTGTAACCCTTGCCCTGTCCTAGGTTCAATTACCCTCCACCGTTTTTATATACTTTCCATTGGTGTAGTTGCCCTCATCTTATATACGTTTTTGCTGTCCCAATTGCTGTCATAATTGTTAACACCTTTGTTGATACCCCAGATAATTTATATTATGTGAAGTTTGAAAGTTTGAACCAATTTGCTCCTACGTTGAGTGAGTTATGTCTTAAGCGCACAGCGCACGGATAGACAAATAGATAAAATAACGTTTCTCCCAGGTTTTTTCCCATGTATTTCCTCTCTATCATTCCTAATAAGTGGCTAAACCACTCAATTTTAGATCATACTTAGCTTATAATTACTGTAGATCTAGAATATATTTTTGAATAAGTCCCATTGTTAATTAGTACTTTCGACCCAAAACATGCTCTTGCTAATATTATGTTTTTATTAACTATTCATTTATGCCTTTTTCACAGAAAGTCTTGTCTTCAAATGTCCACATTGAAAAAAGTGAAGATTATAGCGTCCTACATCCATGGCTTGGGACTGGCTTATTAACTGCTGCGGGTAAAAGATCATTTGCAATATAAACGAGCACGAGAATAAATTTCGCATGCATACGACTGTAAGGGTTCAGTATTTTCTATTATGCTTTATGGTTTTATGGTGGCTAATAGGGCAAAAGTGGGTAACAAGAAGGAAACTTCTGACACCAGCGTTCCATTTTAAAATTCTCGAGGAATTTTTGCAAGTATTTAATGAACAAAGTCGAATTTTCGTTGATGTATTGAAATCTGAACAAGGACATGGAGACAAGTTTGACATTTTTCCATATGTGACGCGATGTGCATTGGATATCATTTCGGAAACTGCAATGGGAAAGAAACTGGAAGCTCAAAAGGCAGATGTTACTTCAGCTTACATCAATGCAATCTATGGGTTATACTGCAAATAAATTATATTGACATACTGCACGTATTTATATTTTTAGTTGGTACGTTAATATTTTTATTTACATTTATTTGCAGTATAAATGAGGTCCTTATACAAAGACTGACAAGAGCATGGTTAAGAATTGAATGGATTTGGAAACTATCTCCTCAGGGTCGAGCTGAAAAGAAATATTTAAAGGTTCTTCACGAATTTACTGAAAACGTGCGTCACATTTTTCAATCTACACACTAAAATTGCACATTCATTTATTCATATTATACTGCCATCATTACGCTTATTATTATAATTATGCCTTGTACCTGTTTATTTTTCAAAGCCGAAATCATCAACTCGTCTGTAAATAGTAAATAAGTCTAAGTTCATAATAATATGATTTTGTAGGTTATCAAAGAACGAAAACAGATCAGGGAAAGGGAAAGAAATTCAATCGAAAACAATGACCTTAAAACTACAGAAAATAACTCATTGTTTGAAAGTAAGTTGATATGTCAAGATGTTCAGAAAATGAAAAAGTTTCTGTTTTAGCTTTTGGTGTGTACTAGAGGTGTAAATGAGTCTTTATCGGCTCGAATTAACCTGGATAATTTCCGCACTCGACAATTGAACGGAGAAAAAAATGCGGCTCGTTTTGGCACGTTTACATCTCTATAGTGTGTATATGTATGTATCGTGTTAGTGTATGCACATTGGGTGAAACTTGTGAAAGTTATAATTCCTTCTATTTTACAGCCAAAAAAAGGTTGGCATTTTTGGATCTACTTTTGGAAGCAAATGAAAAGGGAAATGACCTTTCTGATTTGGATATAAGGGAAGAAGTTGACACATTCATGTTTGAGGTTCGTAAAATTTTTGATGCCCTTCTTTAACTTGCTTTGTTTAACGATTGAACAAGCTTCGTATTTATCAAATTCTTTATTTGTTCTTAAGGGTCAGGATACAACTGCAGGTACTTACTAATTAATAATTAATCAGCACAAATCAAATATAATCTCAGTAATATTATTTTTATGAAATTGTTCGATTTTCAGCTAATATGAGTTTCACCATATTTCTACTTGCTACATATCCAGAGTATCAGGTAGGGGTTTGTTCAAAAAATTACCTAATTGATTCGAAGAAATGTTGAATGTTTATTGCATTGAATTCATTTAATGTGGCAATGCCCATTTAACTTTAACTAAATTTCTTAATGCGAACATTTTAGAGGCGAGTTCAGGATGAATTGGATGAAATATTCGGTTCTGATGAGATAATAAATATTACATCCAAAGAATTAGCACAGATGAAATATTTAGAGTGTTGTATCAAAGAATCACTCCGGTTATATCCCTCCGTGGGGTTTATAATGCGGACAATTAAAAAAGATATAGTCATAGATGGTAAGGACCGACTGAAGACTGGATTTGGATGGATCTTTTTACATTTTCATATCTAAAGAGATATAAATATGTTTATTTGCTTGTTGTCAAAGATGGAAGAGTAACTTTACCCGCGGGAGTTGGTGCTGTGATTGCTCCTTACATGATGCATCGTGACCCCAAAGTATTTCCTGATCCTGAAAAGTTCGATCCGGATCGTTTCCTCCTGGAGAATACTGTAGGCAGAAATCCGTTTGCATATGTTCCATTTTCAGCCGGTCCCAGAAATTGCATTGGTAATAATAATATAAAGTTAAACTGGGTATGACTACAAGCTATCTGTTGTACTTTCCTTGAATATGTTACTTATTTTTAAGTTGACGAATATTACTTCCTAGGTCAAAAGTTCGCTTTAATGGAAGAAAAAATAGTGTTGTCATATTTATTACGAAATTTTAATCTCGAAGCTGTAGACAAAAGAGAAGAACTACTTTTGCTTCCTGATATTATCCTACGGCCATTGGGGGGTCTTCACATCAAAGTATCTCCACGAACTTAAAAACTTTAGAAAGTTCGTACACAGTGGGATGCAAGCTAATTACTGTACTCCAACCAAACTACTTTGCAATTTTGATTATTACAATTGCGCAAAATATATTACTTGTTCATGTCACCTTATGCCTATATACATAACTCAATTTGATGTACACTATTAAACCAGATATTAGTAGATTTAAGTTCATATTGTCAGGCCATATTGTCATTCATAGTGGTTCTGGTTCATAGTGTCAGTTATGTTGTTTTATTATTATGACATGCCTTTTAACAAATTAAAAACTAAAAAGACAATTTAGTCTATTTAGATACTTTTACTAATTCCTAATTCGGACCCATATACACGCTACAGTTAATTATTAGTATGCATCACGTCTCTCGTCATTGCTTCGTCACTACGGGCCTGCGGGGTACGAAAATATAGGTATATCTCATCTTTACAGGAAAGCTGGTAAGTTTCACTGAATGCAATATTTTTAGTGTATGAACAGCTTTAGAGTTGATGTATGAATCCGGAAACTGAGTGAGTGCTTACGAAGCATTAGCTAACTAAAACAAAATTTGTATATGCACGATTGCGTGTTATAGTTGTGATGACAGAGCAGGTTACGGTATTTTGCTATTAATGAACCTAATCTAAACATGCCATACCGGAAGAGACCGTGTTTTGTTTACCTTTGAATAAACATTGCATTAATGTGTGTAAGACTAGAGATTTGCATTTTTGCTTTCGTAGTACAAACTATGATTTTGCTGAAAACAAGTTAAGCACCTACTACTACCTTAAAATCTTAACTATAAGAGTCATACAGAATACATGTGAAATTACTACATAAAAATAGTGCGTACTTGCACACACAAGCACAGCATTACTGTGAAAGGCGCAAACGAAAGGTTATATGTATTAACACGATGCAAATCAATCTACACAACATATTTTATTATTATATACTTGCAAGTTTGTAAATATACGCTTCTAATGCCTCATTAACATAAATTCATAAAGATAAAAGGTTCATAGAAACCAAACTTTCGATGGATAAAGATATTAGTAGGTATTTGTATGTTGAAAATGTAACTGCGTATGTAAGCGTTTTGTTTTGAGTGTCTCACATTCTAAGAGGAATGTAAATATAGTTAAAGTTCTGCTGACTCTTTCTAACTTATATGTATGTTCAAGTCTATGTGTACACTTGTATTACACATCTATATAACATGTCTAGTATTAAGTAAGATTTGAATCTTTTAATTCATTCCGTAGCACGATCATAGACATAGTACATAACTTGCTTACGTCAGTAGACTAATACAAACACTTACGTTGTACTATTAACACATGCAAGTCAACAAACCATCTTAGAGAGTTTATTAATGACTTTACAGAACCACCGACACCGACATAAGGGCAATAAACCTTCAGCGATATTCGTGGAAGGTAAAATACATTTAGAGTTAGGTAGGGTAGTGCTCAACTCATAAACTTTTTGTTTTCACATAAACAAAAGAGGAGATCTGAAACAAAACCTATATTATTCCCGAAATAAACCATAAATATATTCTCTAAAAGTGTTACAATAACTTTTCGGATTTGAGTTTTCAAGGTTGGAATCCTCAGTTCGTTTTAATTGCCTTGTAATACAGATACATATAAGGAAATTACTACATATTTTAGCCAGTGTATATAATGTAACAAGGTAGAGTTCAAGTAAAAGCTTGTCACACAATGACACAATGTGAGATTGTGACATTGCATAATTGATGCCATTAATGAAAGGCTATCATTTAATCCTCCCATACGAATATGAATTTTCCATAGAAAATATGAAATCACACACATTATTCATACACATTAATTCATACACTGACATATGAAAAAAAACATAAAGAATTGGTATTCCTGCATTAGATCTGTAGATATGCAAATGACATTAAGGTTTAATTGGAGGATAGGTGATATCACCAGAAAAGCAATAACAATTCAAATATCTCTTAGCCGGAAGCTTAAGATACCGTAATGCAACCGTTTGTGAAGTTAATGTTGCTCTACAATAATGTGTACTTTCAAATTTTTTAAAAAAGTTCAAATATAAAAGTGATTCGATTTTGAAATTTAAAATCAAATCACTTCTTTCAAAATCGAATCCCTTTTATATTTCAACCTTTTTAGAAAAGTTGAAAGTACATTATTGTAGAGCAGCATTAAGTACACAAACGGTTGCATTATTGTATCTTAACAAGCTTCCGGCTAAGAGATATTTGATTTGTTATTGCTTTTCTGGTGATATCACCTATCCTCCAATCAAACCTAAGCTATAAGTAAGCATTAGTCATATTAACTCAGGTTCAAGGGACTGATAAATTATAATAGTATCATTTTTGGATTAGCAGCAAAAAACATAACATTGGATCAGTAAAGGAAACTTGGAAGGCCTTAAGGGTACAACCAAAGCCTTAGTAATTGACAAAATGGAAACCAAATTTACCCACGACACTATACTTTTTTGATTTGACATGTAATAAATATAATTTGACAATATTTAAGATATTAATCATGTATGTAAGAATTCAATTTTTCATCCTATTTCTCTAAAGCTGTATTAATTCAAGTTGTGTGTGATTTCATATAATTTATAAGGGTGGATTAATATGGGTTATTTCATATTTCTAATGCTGTTTTAAAATTAATTCTTAATGAAATGGATGCATGTAATAAAAATTGGTTTCGTTATGCGTGTTCCATCAGTGTAAGAACCTTGAGATCTTTACAGATCTTTTTTTACATAGCCAAGTGAAAGAACACACAATTGGATTTTTGTACGTGCTCTTTTTAACAATATTCTTTATTCGACTATATTACTACAGAAATTAGATTTAATAGAATTTTGCAATTATTTTGAGCTATTTTTAATTAATATGAGTTAATGATTCAAAAACTGCGTGTTGTATATTATAGTGATTAAATCCATTTTACAATTTAGCACCGCGTTTCTAACGAATTTCTATGAACCAAATCTAGACTGGAGTAAATTCCATGTTTAAAAGCCCGTGAGTGTGTAGTCCTTCGTAGTCTCAAACCATACTTTTAAATACTAATAAGTATGGCTTGAGACTAAAAGTGAGAACATGATAACCTACCATTAAGAAAAAGGTTTACATAAACTAGACATGTCTGGCTAATAACCAGACACGTCTAGTTCTGCCTAATAGCAATTATGTATAGTAATATAGGTATGTAAGTTTTGATGCTATACATGCAGGTACATAGTATATTACATAGGTTATGGTTGTTTTGATTTCTAAATAGATATGTGGTATTCCTTACTTATTGCAGGAATCAATAAAGATCGTAGATGGGTAAATATAGTATCAGAGTACTTGAGAAATACCTTGTCCTAAAATTAATTTCTATTTTAACCTATGAAAGCAAACATTAGTCATCTTCTCAATTATCGTTACGAAGAAACATTTGCTAAGCTAGGTGGTTTGACATAAGCAAATAAAAATCTACGTCCATGATTCTAGTAAAATATTTTTCATCCTAATCTGCAAGGTGACTTGTATAAGTAGCATAGCACTTCCCACAAAACAGAGTCAGAATTACAAATAGAAAAGGTAATATTTATAGACCTTGCTAAGGTAAACCTACCTTAATCAAATTTTGCTAAACGTGTAGAAAGTGTTGATGATGCTAACTTGACGGGAATAATGTTACCTGTAGGTACTACATATATTTTTTTTTCTTCTATTTCATGTAGAAATCATTATCATATTTGTACTAATCTATACGCTTTATTATACAACACCAAGGAAAGTTATGATCAAAACGTTTAAAAGCAAAAATCTTCGACGAAAATGCGTATAAAAATGTACACAAAGCCTTCATTTCTTCTGCGTACAGTTACAAATTATAATCTTTCTTCTTCCTCTAAAATTCAGAATGTGGAATATGTATAGTTATACCTTTAATTAGCTATTCTGAGTCTTTATATATAGTGCTACTTAGAGTAAAGTATATAGTGCTACTTGTATTTTACAATTACATTTAATCTTTCCGCCTGCTTTCCTAAAACAGAATCCGTAAATAATTATGGCAAAATTTATTATTGGAAAAATCATATTAGAATGTACATTATATCATAGTACACACCCAGGCCCGTAGCCAGGCCAGGGAGTGCACGTATACCCTCCAGATTCTGAAAAAAACGGTTATTTTGCCAAAACATTTCAAAAACTTTGAAAAATTAATTTTTCGTGCTACGCGCGAATTTGATACATTTTAGGTTGATTTTGGCTCAATTTAGCTAAAAATTTTCGCGCTTTGAGCGAAAACACTCATATTTAATAACATTTTTACTTTGGTGCCCTCCCCAAAACCAAATCCTGCATACGGCCTTGAGTATCAGTATGTAGTACATTCCCATAAATTGTGACGATAAATCGATGACCTTCTGGTTTCTCTATACTATAGTATGACTTTTAAAAGTAGGCCGAAAACAAATATGCGAAGTTAGCTGGCGGGGGTGTTGTCAAGGATTAAAATAAAAATTAAGTAACTAACTAAATTGTTAATTATCTTAATTATCTAACCCTTCAGATTGCTAAAGTGGGAATTCACAGTGTTTTCTGCCTACTTTTAAAAGTCACACTATAAAATATGTTTACACATACCTAGGTAGGTTATCTACCTATGTGTAAACATATTTAGTTTTACATAGTATAAAATATAGTTTTATATATGTAGTTATAAACCTACCGTAGGTATACTTTTAATAGGTAGTTTACATTAAATACACATTTGCGAAATGAAATTCTTGAGAATAGTAATGAACGTAATTATACTTCTGATCTTTCTTGTCATTTAGGTAGGCAGGGGCGTGGATTTTTATGGTTGTGTTGTATCCATTCAACCCATTGCTTCCTGTAATGAGATTATTATTGTTTCTTTAACTGTCAAAGTGATAGGATCCTGAGTTTAAAGGTTTTGTGCACATCACGCTAAGTTAACGTCGATGTTGATGTTTATAGTATGGAGAAACGTACGCATAAATAAACTATACAGCAATGCAATGTCCTTGGTGAATGAAGTTTGTAAGCTCACTAGCCACCACATACCTACATAGAAACGTGTACTGTGTACAATGACATTGCACCTTTCACTCGACTGCTTCTGTTAAAGAACTATTTTCCATGAATCGAAACCTGAAAAGCAGCCTCAAGTATTTACTCTCACTCATCGTCAGTTTCATGATACATATGATAAACACGAAATTGACACTCAGACTGAGTCTGTCTCACTTCATGAATCATGATTCCAAGCAATACTTCATCTACTACGTGTGTGTGGTTTTTGTTCTTATTTTCTTATCTCTCTCTGCTTCAGGCTTTAAGCTATGTACTATTACTACTATTAGTGCTATTTGCAGGAAAAACAACCATATATTGTAAAGTAAGCTGGCATTGAAAGCATACCTAAGCTACTGACAGCATACTGATATTAAGTGATTTTATCCGTAACCTGATCATAAATAGTGCATTATGTATATCAGTATTCATTCATGTTGGTACGAAAATATTTCGTAGAACTCCCCCTTTGCTTGAATAGACACACACACAACACACAATCTTAGAAATTATTGTGTATACACCTGACTAACTGCAAAAGTAACAATTTCGGCGAAATAACTAATCACTATTATAAGAAATGTTTTGTTTCTTCGTTCATAACTTTCTAAGAATTAATTCACTTCTTTGATCTCATTACTTAGATAATTATAAATAGCAAGGTAATTTCTTAACATGATATGAAAATACGTTGCATTAAGCAGTTGCTTCCGGTGCCTGTAGGCAGTTGACTCGAGTGCTTGACATGCAGACATCTTTTGGCCTGCAGTTGACATTAATGTATAATTACTTGCCTATATTAACTTGTATATGAGTTTACACACAATCAGATATTGATATGTTTAAAAATAACAGTAAGCCAAGTATACTAACATTTATTAAGTATTATCATATTCACAATAATACTGAATCATTTTAAAGACAAAATGGACACAAATAGCTCAAAAAATCACTCAGGATATTAGCATCTTTAGTATGGGTTTGAAGTAATCTTGTTAATAGAGGCTACATAGTGAGTTCGCCCGAGATTAGACAATACCTAATTTATACATATAATATATTATACAATGCCTACCTTACCTACCTTCATAGGTAATCTTATTGATTATGTTATGTTTAAAGTTTAAGGTAATATAAATGTATCGGGTATGGACCTCTTCTATAGCGTAAATATGTTTTGACTTGTCAGCATGAAAGGCAAGTACTGAAGCAGGTAACAATAACAATATAATACTGAGAAATATTATTTATCAAGTTACTAACATTAAGTAGTTCACTCATGCTGGGAATTCAAATGTGTATCATACTATCAACCTACATAGGTACTATTACGCTTTCCCGGATTCTTTGTTGCTACTTTATATGAATATTAATATGCAATATTATGACGGAGAAT
>JAQFYB010001806.1:0-29232 GCA_034694085.1 Pogonognathellus longicornis
CGTTATATTGAATGGATTAAAACAGGTCTGTTTCTAGAGCAATAACTCAATTTTTTCATATTTTTTATTTATTTTTCCACTCCAATATTTTAGTTCCGTCCTGCCATTCGACTCACTAACTCTGGCTGTGTTGACATTAAGTGCAACTGCGCCTTTCAATCGCAAAGTACAAATAAAAAATAAATTAAAATATTCAGTTTAGATTTCTATTTCCAAGGTATTTCAATTAAAAGAGTCCTTTTTGGAAACAATTTGGATATTTACACTGAAGCTTTCATTCTGAAATTATTTTTATTAGAAACAGTGCACATTTTGAATGGATTACATAAATAAAGTGAAAACGCCCTATTTTAGCCTTTTTACCTATTCTATGTGTGTCAAATTTCATTTCCCTAGTTTATATTGTTTTACACCAGCTAACGTGTCTAGAGACTCACAGTCAGACAAATCGGCTATATAAGATCTCGGGAGGTCTAAACAATAATCTATGAAAATTCCAAACAAATAACGCTACTTTCAAAACTCTAGGAATCCATATTACCGTGTACTACGCTACGATATTACCTAGTAAAAACATTTCTGCAGTAGATAGTGCATGGCTGATGGTACACACTACGACTGTATATTCATTCATACTAAAAGATAAAAGTCAAGATGAAAAGGCAAAAAAGCAAAACATAGCAGGTACTTATACTCTGAGTTTCTCAAGTGTTCATAACACATGGAAACCATATGCAATAAAGTCCCTTATAATATAATCCCACTCTGAGAATTTAGTGACATTACATTATACGAAGTAAACTTTCTTATTAAGTCTAAACTCTGCAGTATAAATATCCTTTCATTACATAATTCAAATTCCAAAGTATAATGCCTACACATACCGCTACACCCACACAATACACACCATGATACACACAATATACAAACCTACTAGGTATACACATAGAAAACGAACACAATAAAATTCGTTCAGTCAAAACCTACGAGATTTTGCGTTGAGTCTCATTCGGTTAATTGTTAGTGTTCTCAAACTCTAACCCTGAAAAAGAAAGGCAAGACAAGTAGACAGTGATAAAAATGAAGTCTTGCTTCACTCCAAGTCATGAAGACATTATTGTTTCCCAAAACAGTAACTCCACATTTTGTCTTCTATGGTTGCTACTTTTCTTACAGGCTCTCCATTCCTTCCCAAATAAGTTCATTTTTTAACATGACATGACTTCGTGTTACCATTTTTCTCCAAAGTGTAATGTCGAATGTCAGAGCATTTTCGGTTTACAAAAACATTTTCAATACTTAGGTATACTACAAAACTACAATGCTCACGCATATTTTCACATTCAGTGACTGAGTGCTGATGTGCTATTCGAGCAGAACAGCTGGTAACCAAATTCATCGGAAACTGTTCATGAAGCCGATTTAGAGGAAGAAGGAAGCGAATAGAAGGAGCACTTGAAATTGTGACTACGCTCGACACATAGTTCTAGAGTGAACAAATGCCCGAGTGGAACTGAGCGTATTTCTTGAAAATAAACCAAACATCGGGTCGGAAGGAAGGAGAATACATATATGCGGCAGACCGATGTGTGCTATGCAGTTTCTACGACTTTACGTACACACGCCTACACTCGCAATAACGACTGCTGTGCTGTACAGCACAAAAGAATAGAATAGAGTAGAATGAATGAAAAGAGAATGTAGAAGTTTGTGGCCTGTGTATGTTACTACAGCTCCCTACAACAACCCCAAGAGTATAGCAACATAAAATATCGATCCGCTAGATTTTTCAGTTTCCAACAGCTACTACTACAATCTTCTGCAAGACGTTTTCGCACAACCATTCTTTACTTACTCACAATGGTGTAAAGTACAAGCCGGGGTAAAAGTAAGACTTTTATTCAAGCCAGCTTAAGTCACCCTTTACACAAAAGACAGATTTGCAACTATATATGAACAAACTTATAGCGATGTACGTATAAATTATATACATAGGACACGTCTTAGGTTTACAAAAATCATTGTAAACATATAGGTACACCTATACACACATACCAAACCAATAAAACTACTACAAAGCTCAGATCCAGATCAATTTTGTTCATCGCATTAGCTCTCCCACAATTCACCTCACTATTTCCGTTAGTTTAAAGAATTTAATCGAAAATTCTACAACCAATCTACAACACGCCTTCACATACTACATACTAAGGAATTCTCGCCATTTCCTAGTGAATTAGACTAGGTATATATATATTGAATTACACAACTTATAGCATTGGATGAAATAAACTTTTTGTGAAGTATGTTTTTGTGGCTTGAAGAACATCTTGAATTTCTTGAAGTAGAGCTAATCTATGTAGGCATACAATACATCAATAAAAGCACATCAAATTTGTTTATCTCACTTCTCAAAGTTATAGGTACTAAACTAACATTGCATTGGCAAGAGACTGCTTTTAGAAAAGACGCGAATACCTAACTTGAAATCCCTGCGATGTCATAGTTAGTAAAAAATGTACCAAAATAAACAGAAACAATATCTTGAAATCCTTATCTTTGCGTTGAAATCTGAAGAAATTGAGAGCAACCTTGACCTATAGTCAAAATAATGTTTAGTGTAAAAAATTTAAATGTGATTTAATTTAACAATGGGTGTGACTGCTCCTACGTGACATTGTGGGTCTCAACTCAATTACTTCTAAGAATACTGATTAAAGAGATAAAAAATTATCTCAGAGTAATCCAAATCTCTAATCACAAAAGGATATTAAGACGTAATTAGCTGCTGCCAACTAACTAATACTTTCTTAATTAGTCTTCCCCTTTAAAAGTCGATACTGAAGACTGGTTAGTATTACACAAACAACCATTTAGCATGCGGGGGCACACATTTCACAGCTTTATACCATTCATCAGAGGCACTTTGACTACGCAGCATAAAGCCTAAGTAGTTCATTAGCTTTGTATTCATGCGGATGACGACAAAGCAACTGTTTGCTTACTACCGTAATAATTTACGCATCACAGTCTTTTTTCTTTCCCCTTTCTCTGAGTAAACAATGAGTTCAGTGTATAATTATACTATAGTATGGGTATGTATCCTTGTATCCTATTTACTTCTGGAGGTGGAGGAGCCTATAAAACATCAGTAAAATATGAGTACGTGACTACAGATGCAGCAGTGATTACTTTTCACTTTTCAAATCGAAATGGAAACTTGTGTATTCTCCCAACTTCCACAGCACCTACACAAAAGGATTGAAAAACGCCTGCTCTCTAAAGTAAATAAGTTTTACCTACAACTGGCTTTTGCAGCATTAGTTATAGGTCCGTCTGCTAGTTGAAAAGCCCCTGGCTTTTACACATCATGTACACACGACGAGTGCTGTGGAAAATGGCAAGGGAATATTGAGATCATCTTAGAATGTCGAAATCAGCACTGAACTGAATAGATTTGTATGCACAGTTGCGTCTTTTCTTAAATCATCTACGACAAATCAAGAAAAGCAGCATTTACTTTTACTTGAATCTTCCTGTTCTAAATTTCTGTGAGACAGACTAATACAGATAGTATTACTAATACAGTACTGAATTCTAACTAAACAGAAATTCACTTCTTATAACATTGTGGAAACAGTGTTCTACGACTGTTAAATAAATACAGTGTGTAAGCATCCTAGTGTGTACTTACGACGAACATGAACTACATGATTTCTGATGTATACGCGGTGTAAAGTATATAGATTTGTTTGGTAAGTGAAGCAATGCAATGTAGGGAATGCCAGAAAATTCTATTTACACATCCGTGGCGGAAGATAAAAGAAACGAGTGAGATGCCAATTGCCTTACTGCTTCAGTAATCTAAACATTTCCTGGTTTCGTAGCCTTTTTGCTTTCAACGTTTCCTCTGTTTCCCTGAAGTTCTACAATATAGTCATAACATGACACAACAAAAGCAAGCGAGCCTTGGCATTATTAGACATTATTAGATACAGCAGAAAGAAATAGTGTTTGTACTACCTTACTTTAGTACCTAGGAGCAATGCTATGGCAAGTCATCTTTAACACGAGAACATACTCAGCACCAGACGTCCCATTACTTCTCACGGTGCGCCTTGTCGATTCAGCTTTCAAAACTTTAAGCTCACAATTGACTTTACTAATAATATTATACCGTCCTTTGGCATCAAACGTGTCTTCCATTATATTCTATCAACACTTTCTCGCTTCAAAAGTTCAAACCTTACGGGCATTTTATGCTCTAACCTCGACTTTTGAAATGTATGTAATATGTACTGCGACGACACATTCAACACACACATATATACTGTGCGGTACATGCTATACTTCTCTTACGAACATTAAACTTGCTCCTCTACACACATTCAAATAACTTCGCACATACCTCTGCTAAAAAGCACTCTCCTTCACGCTACTCATGCATTCAATTCAATCAGCAAAAACATTTTTCCATTAATTATTCTGCAGTGCGTACAGACGTAATGTAAACCAGGTATACTATTAGGTAAAGTCAAATATCAAGACAGATAACATGCAGTAACAAATTCTAAGCCAAATACCATCAGGTTATGTGTCACAGACCAATTATTGTCATCCATGTTGATACACCCAACCAAGAATCATTAATCCAAACAGATATAAACAGATTGAAACCCCAACTGCAGTTGCCTATATAATTATCTATCGTTGGTGAACCCCTGATATGGACAGCAATCCAACATCCAATAGCAATGGGTTAAAATAAAGTGAAAATATTCCTATTCGACTAAACAAATGTACACTATAAACATGTTTTTGGACACCCAAGAAGTTATGTAAGCATGGTTTTCTCAAAAATAATATTTATACATCTTAACTACAAAGATAACAAAGTCAAGTCATTTTTATCAGTCTCAATTCTTCATCAATGAGCGTATTAAAGATTATAATATTTTGTGTGTAATATTTGATATTCATATTCATATTTATTATACATATATACCTACATAAGTTCAAAATAGGAAGCCAGGACACTATAAGATATTAAACTTAAGCCTAAGCAGCCCTGCACTCTGTACTGGATGGATGTGTCTTGTTTCATACACAGTTATATAACCATCCAGATACAGTGCGAGGTACAGATAGAAGTGTATAAATATACAGATATTAACACGTGAACACATTGAACGTGAAAAACACATTGCTGCCCACATGGCACATTTCGTTTTTGTTTTAGGTCGTAAATACAACCAAGTTAAAAGTAAAAACTGATATACGCTTCTTTAGAATTTTATGTAGGTAGTTATTTATACAAATGTGTGTATCATAATCTTGCCAAATGAAGCGAAGTAATACTATAGAATTATGTATGTATGTATTTATAATTTAACAATAAGTGTACTCCAATAAGTTTCACAACCTTTTTATTTTCCGTTCTAAAGAAATAATTTGAATCTCAACTGATGAAATGACTACACAGATCATCTGCCGCGTGAAGTGACTTTTGTTAGTAGTTTTGTACTTCACGAGCTCTATTAAAGAGCCAGAGTCTGTGTGTACAAATATCTGTATGTGTATGTGTGTCTGTCAACACAGTAACTCGGTAAAAATGAAAATAGGGAGGTTAGAAAGATTGATGAGGTCAATAGTAAGACCAAGTGTGCCAGCCAGCAAAATCGGTCTAATGCAGCCCAAAAGTGGCACCATCAAAACCACTCGTAAAACAAAAAAATAAAATACCATTTTTGCATTCCTTTCATTTAGGTACATACATTCTCAATTTTAAGAAATGTTAAATGCTCCCAATAGTCACAAAAATGACATTTTTAGATTTTCATACCTGCTCAAAATTGTTACAAAATTAATTATTTGATTTAATTCAACAAATAGATCCGCTGACAGTGTTCAGGAACTTTAATTCTAATTCTAAAGACTACCTATCTCCTGATGGCTTACCTAATTTCGTTAGTTTGATCCTAATGCGTATAATGTTCATAATTTGCTAACAGCTAGTTTTATATTTTAAAATTTTGTGGTAATTTACCGACTACGATTTCAAAGAAAAATCTATACACTTTGCAAATGTTTGAAAACTACGAAGTAATAATAATCCGAAAAATGCGGGACACAACGGTATTAATAAAAATATGTTGGACGAAATGAAGTTTGAAGATACTAATAATCCTTAGCCCATGTACTTATATTTTTCGTTTAATGCGGACGAAACTTCAATGAAAAAGTTAATCTGGTGTAGCTATATAATTACAGCGCTCTACAGCTATCAACTGGCTGTAAGAGTTGTATTCATAATACCATTATTTACTGTTCCCTACTAAAAATATTAGTTTAACAGGACTAGAGCATCCTTCAGCCTCCCCTAAGCCCCTTACTCATTTAAAAAATGAAATCTTAAGTGATACAATGCAGGCAGGATTAGTGTAAGATTATTGACATTTAGATCCAGCACTACAACCACAACCAAAAAGAGACATTACAAAATCTACAACACACACACTATTATTCGATTCAATTAGATTTCATTGCATTGAGTGAAGCTGAGATTCAGTTCAATCAATCCGACCATGTCAAAGAGTTTCTCCAGCCTCCTCAACTCCACTCTGCACTTCATTTTCCCATTTCCTTGCATTCAACCAATGAATGATATTCAACTCTACTAACAAAAAGCTTTAATGCTGAAAGCTAAAGACGACTAAGTTTTAGTATCATAAGAAGAGTCTTGCCAAGCTCATATATTTCAATTACGAGATAAAGGCAGACACCAATGTGAACATGTGTTCACTCATCTCCTCTTCCTAGCTCTTCATCTCATCCTGTTTTGTACGACTGAATAGGATTCAACTAAACCAAGTCGCTGTGCTGCATGCATGTGAAAATAAATGCATCCAATTCAACTTAAGTAAGCTTCGACGCGGAGTGTTATTCACTAATATTATTTGCCGCGTACACTATTGCCATACTATTTCTAGGATCAGCATGTACAGTACACACTACTCTACTCACTATATAAATAACAAACCCAGAGCATCAGCAAACCCCAATCCACACTTGCTTATACATCACTGCTAGAGATCTCAAGTGACGTAACGGAGCTGGAATTTCCATACCAAACTCGGACACCAAAATCTTTACCACCATAAATCAAAGTTAACATAACTAATAAATAGACAATAAAAATACTAGCAATCTCACTAAAACACATACAAGTTAGCACTTTACATTCATACAATTAAATCAGAATAGGCTCATGGAATGGGAACACATTTATGCTAACTTGTAAGTATTATAGCTTCAAAAATACTATCTAAACCGTGCAAAGCTTATTAGTATGACGAAATAGGAAAAGAAAACATTTCCTATAGGTATATATTCATTACATAACATATGCTTCTGTTCTGACAGACAGACCTCGCTTAAATATATGACTCACAATTTATTCAAATCCCAACTTGAGAAGTGTGCTGAGATTTACAGGTCTTTATGTCATCAAAGCAACATTAATATACCTATCCCTACAGCTAGCTAGCCCAAATATAAATGATAACCATACAAAATGCTATTCAAAGAAATACAAATTTTAAGTTCATTCCATATGCTGAAATGAAACAAAGACAAACATTGGATTCTAGGAACTCAAGTAAATCGGATCAACGACTTTGCATAAGAATATATAGTAATAACAACCCGATTTACTTCGTATGCCTTGCAATTTTTATGTAAATGGTAAGCCGACATAAAGCACGGTATAATGTATATTTAACGAAGGTTATACATAATATGCTTCCCATCTACGCACACGTTTGCCATATACTCGGATATTAACTCTGTTTCGTTTAGTAACCTCGCCATTAGTCACAAGTACATGGAATGTAGTATGTATTTGAAACATAAGTACCATTTCCCAATCACAAGCCTCGTACATTATAACTGAGAGTGAATCCAGCAGAGAATGTAAACTGTTAAGTGTGTAATATCGTCCCTCGTTCGTTCTTTCAAACAACATCCTCATTTATACAACCAGCAGTCAAATTTAATTTGCCTCATATCCTAAATGACCTTCTGACCATACTCAGAGACTGGAGTTCGCTGCGTTGCTTTATTTTAAAACCCCATTCCATTCGATTGGAACTCATGATGAAACAGTCATGTATACTTAACATTTGTACATCACTGACTAAACATTCTACAGTCTCTCTATATTTATTCGTTTATACATTTCATTCACGGCTCGCACCATCCCATTCAGTATAAACCTTAACGTGTTACTAACAACAAGGATTTTAATACTAATACTAATAAAGCATAAAACACTCGTAAAGCTTTCAAAGTATTATTAAGCTCTTAATAGAGCATTCATTGTCCGTGCAGACTTTGAATTTGTTTCTACTGCTGACCGAATGTATGTACAGCAAGCTGAGTTAATTCTAGCCACTCTCGCATTTGCTGGAAGTTTTCTGGATGGAACAAATTAAAGCTAGAAGAAAAGCAGATATGAAGCACAGCGTAGCAGCTGTGTCAAATTGATCTCGCTGCTTTATACATTCTATACAGCTTGGTTACAGATGCACAGTGCAAACAGTAATAAAAGTACGTAAATACCCGTACTTAATACCCACCAATGAGTTAGATCCAAAAACATTTTAAGCTGTAAATTAACCTACACAAAACTATCCATGCAGACAACTCTTTAACTGGGACACAGATGAGCCAACTTATTATTTCTCCACGTCGATAAATAAGCCTTCCACCGCTAATTCCAAGTCTCTAGATCCCATTAGTCTGCAACTGAGGTATCAATCAAACTAACACAAACAAAAACTATCCAAACTCCATATATTTTACTCCACAGAAAAGTCAAACGAAGTTTTTATAACTATTCCTTAATCCTTATTTTTTCATCTCTCGTCTGAGTCACTAATCCAGATTAAACTGTGTTTTATCGCAACAACAAAAGAAGAATTATGTACTTGTATGACAACTCAAGAGTTCAAATTCAACTGCTAGAGATTTTACAAACATTGCACTTAATATAAATACTAATTTGACTGTTATCTGTATAAATATTCTTACTAACATGTGAGGTCAGATACTTGTAAGTAAATTAGGTACAACTGCAGAAATAGCAGAATCTATTAAAATATAAAAATCTCCACTGCTTGCTGTGTAGGATTCATATAATAAATGAACTAGGTAGGTAGGTATACAAAATAATAATGCCTTACTCTCATGGGTACTCCCATTGTGTGTATATTAATTTAGCAGATGATTGAGGATCTAAAGCTTTAGTACAGGTATTTGTTTTATCATTACTTTTATTACAATTAATGGCTCTTAGTAGGTATAAGTATACAGTAAAAGGCAGGCATTTAATGCTGAACACACGTAATATTATTGTTGAGTAAAATTTAGTGTCAGTTAAAATGAAGTGCATAACTCATGCTTATGGAAAACATAAACCTTATTACAATCTCATGGAGAATAGTAATTATGTACCAACAAATCAAATGAAAATCCGGCTACAACAAGTAAATAGGAGGCAATTTGTAACTGTAATTCGCTTATCTAACAGCGCAGATGACAAAGTCGCACATTTTACTGCCTCAAATCTCCTTGCAAGACTTAATAATGTAAAACGAGGGTCTTATCAACACGTTCACAGATTTCACATCACCTAACTCTCACTTATTCCATTTCTCTTAGACTTACATATACCTCTGCGCACAAGTAGAATTTGCTATTTACAAAAGCTCAATTTGGAGACACAAGTGAATCTGTTGTAGCACATACGGATAACATAATGGCTCCATAAACAAAATATTAAACAAATCACACACAGTCATTGTCATCATAATGTGAACAGAAACGTGGAATTGGTTTTTGGTTACTTTTGTGTACTCAGCTTACACAATAATGTTCACTTTGGTAATGAGTCGGCTGCGATCAACCAAGAGAAAGTTTCGCATTGCATAAATTCACAACATAATCTGGCAGTAATGTCATCGTAATGCTCACGTACACAAGAAAGTAAGAGTACTAAGGCAGAGTTCTTTTATTGTCCCTCATATAATATTATACAATTTACTTACTGCTTGCCATCACTTCTTTTATGTGTGCAAATGTAAGCTTAAAAATGAAAGTTTCGTGTCCTCCACATTTGTACTATAACCGTCATGTAGTGTAGTGAGCTTGTTTTCTCCATAAACTTAAAACTGCTATATAAGTACATAAGCACCTTACCTTCCCCTTTTATCCGCCTCCGAATAAGTCCATTTACTCAGGCTACAATATTACACACACACATGCTATATGCACATGTATACCAATAGGTACTACACTATAAACAAAACGAGCATTCGCAAAGACAAGCCTTCCACACTAAGGTAACACTGCACTGCAGTATTTTCATAGTGTCTCTAACTTACCGATACATAAGTAAGCTTATAATATATACTTTATAACGTTTAAAATAAATAACCCTCACCGTTAGTAAGTAAGTGCAATATATCGAGTGTTTCTACTATACTAAATAGCATCATATTCTAATACACATAGCCAGCTGAAGCAGCAGTTTATGGTGGCAGGCAGTAGTTCAGTGGCTGAACGGAAGACTTACACTCTGAAATGAACTTACTAGTATTTTATATATTTTAGCGCTAAGCCTATGTGCCTACATACACGTAGGTAGAACATCTCGTTAGTATGTAGAATACAACTCTAGTTTTCTGCTTTGTCTGTCCTTTTCTGTCTCGCGTCGCTCTTTATAGCCCCGTTCCTCACAGGCCAGTTTTACTCACGGAAATACACGTTTTTATCATTTCTTTTTCTTTTGTAGTATGGATTTCTCACAGGAAGAAATTCCAAAAGAAAGAAATACTCTATTCGACAAGAAAGATGAAGTAAGTAATAGGAGTGTCATCCAACAACATGGTGTCTATATTCTTCCCTTCCTCCTCATGCTACCAAAAACGTGAGTGAAAGTAGTCCTTGAAATTCGTTATCACAACAGAGTACACTCATGCTACCTAAGTGTACACAATACTGACAATACAACACCAGCACAAACATATCTTTTCAGAAAACACAAACCAACTCAAAGCAAACTCCTATCATCACGTTCATTGTTTTCCTTTCACAATGAATGACACTACTTCAAACTAGTAGTGGTCTGGTATCATATTATGTGTAACAGGATTGCGTTACGATTTATTGCATAAATCAAACGAAAACTAACAACTCTATGGCCAAATCGTAACTATTTGTATCAATTGAACACGAGATCATTGTAGTGAAAACCAAACACCTCAGGAAACACTAGTTCAGCTCAGCAAAGCAAAGAGAACTATGTAAATGCTGATGTACATGTACAAATAAAAATAATGCGTGGATGTTGGAAAAACACAGGAAAGAGGTTACTATGTAGTGTAAACAAGTTCTAGTCAGTGTATGTTCTCACCATCTTTTTTTAATTTGGTGATATGTTCGCTATAGACGAACATAGAACACCACATCTATCCACCAAATATTATAGTCTGGTGCATAGACGAGAAATTATATTTGTGAAGTGAACATAAACAGAAGAGCTAAAGATGAGTTCCGTTGCATGGGTGTATATACCCACACATACAGAACTTAACAAGTGAAGCCATTCACAGCAGATGTCTGCTCAACTTTTCGTCGTTCGTTCTCTTCATGCTTTTCAAGTTCAACTTATGAAACTAAAGCCTAGGATTACCAAACCAACCAACGGTACTTGTCACAGAGACACATCTAGTACGGCATTACTTAGTAGAAATAAGAACGAATGTGACTATGTGACTATGTGAGTATGTGACCATCACTTCGTTTCAGTCTTTTTGCTACTACACTCCCATTCTCATAATAAGAACGCAAGGAATGCCAATGTGTTAGGCTAACAAGGCGCCTCGTACATTTCTCATCGTGAGTTTCACTAGTACAAACTTGTACAATGTAGCAGATATACACACACGTTTATGTAGAGATGTATATTTACTTTATACTAGTCTGAAAGTGTACAGTGTGTAATAGAGATGCTATATTAGTGCTATAGGCATGTATATTACTAATTTCATTCATATGAGGATTGTTGCAATGCAATGGGATGCTCCAACTTTTACACTTTCCCCACTCACGTAAACCGTTCTAGGCAGAAAGAGATGTACAAGATACAAGATACAATCACGGTGATTTGGCTTCGACTTCTTAAGATCTCAGCACAAAAGTCATTACATGTTCTGTAATGTACAACGTACAAAAGTTGAATTCCGTCCCCCGTAGTTTATACTACGTACTTACTTATGTACACCACTAACACCACAGTGTGACAGCTTTTAACTTAGAAATAGAAACGAAGTAGACACGATACGCCGTACCTATCTTGCTTTATATAGCACATCTTTGTCGTCATTACTCACTCAATTCATTCTCTTACACCGACTTGAATTCAATGCATTGCACTGTATCGTATTTCAAGACAAATGGTACTACTAGAAAAACAAAAATTGCTTCAAGAAAAGAAATTTAAAAACATTTTTTCAATGCAATACGCAATCTAGTAATCTAATTCAAGATATTTTCAGTAGCTTGATTCCCTCAGTTGACAACAATAACAGAAATGATATTTTTGTGGGTAAATGGGTGGTCGATGTGATGTTTGTATTAGCTAGTGGGAGTTCCTAGCTCCTACAAGCTGCTAATAAAACAGTGTAGATGAGTACACATCTAATAGCATGGGCTGTCAAGTAGTCTATTTCAGAGAAGAAAACAAGGAATATTCACTTCTCAAAAAACAAGAATATATCCCCAACAATGCAAGTTGAAATTTACACTTTTAAAATGGTATCGAATCGTTAGGGACACTTAAGCAAATAAAATACGTACACACGATAGAGCATACCTATTAGCTATTCTCGATATGTATAAGACTAGGTTTTGTAGATAAGATACATCCCAATGATCCCACCATAGGATATGGATATCCTACGCTATGATTCCATACGTATACGCAAGATTCAACTAACAGTTCATTACAGCACGGCTCGGCAGACTTCAAGCTATAGCTATCTACACTAAATCAGTGTAGTGACTGTAGGATTTGCATATATATAGCTGCGTTGAAACGAAAGCTACTAATGGCAAACGTACATGACTAACATGACTTGAAGAAGTGAATGCTTATATTGTTTCTCAGATTTCCTGGCAAAATATCACGATACATGACTTGAAAGTAAAAACAATGAAATGCGATGCAACTACAACATCTTCCATGCCATACCACATTTCATTACATTAGAACACATTAGCATAACTCACAACCTTCAACAAATTAGGGATCTCCAAGCAGGAAATCATCATTTGAGTATTGAGTATACTAACTAATACTAACCACACGGGAACATCAGAATAAACATATTCTAAATCTAAAAATAGCAATACTACATCTAACACCACGCTATACACATGGCTATGCTGGAATACTTCCTTATAATACATGAAGTAATTCCAATTCCAAAACACAATCAACTCTATTTTATCTCAACTCTGAATGAACATAAAATTCCCCATCCCCATTTGTATGAAAAAAATAAAAGCGACCTCCTCACCACAATCATAACAATAAGAGATCTTAAATCTTGCTTTATCGCATCTGAATTTCTGAATTTGAATCCATCATTTCGATACTATTATTTGTATGTATAACAAATAGCATAAATAAATCCAGAAATCCAATCAAAAAATACAAAGATAAAGTCGGGAACAGAAACAAAAAATCTGTATTGTTAAATTGTTATTGTACAGATAGCTGATATTTTTGAACAGAAACATGCAAAAAATTAATTGAGAAGTTGGCGAAGCCTGAAAACAATATGCAATTAAAAGAGTTACTTACAGCAGGGTAATAGAGACCCTGGACTCCCTGGGACGCAGGGAATAGGAAAGCGCCTGGACCCCACAGTTTGGCTATTGAATTTGCAACGTCGGCACACATTTAGTTGAAAATGAGGAACACCTTCGCGTTTCCTACTTGTGTATATTTATACTCAAAACAGTACTAGACCACGAGCAGCGCGAACAAGATCAATAAAGTTGCAGTTACGAAAATGTAATTTAACCAGATGTTTACAGTTCCGAATTCTGCAATATGAAGGAAGGAATATTGTTCGCAAAAGTCACACCAAGTAAATATTATTGTGTGTTGTGTAACACTCTTACACTAATTTTACTTTCTACGCAAGTTTTATTTGCAAGGAGCTACGATGATACTTTTCAATTAAATAGGGAATTAATTCATTAAAATATTTTTTCAACACGTATATATAAATATGTTTTGAGAATGTTGCACGTTTAGAGTGTAATGGAGATTTTGCAGCACTCTTTTAAGAAAAACTGACAAACTATCTAGAAAATATCCAACAAATGACTTCAACTTCAAGGTTTTTAAAGATAAAGACACACAGTTCAATCACCACAATGCTTCAAAGGTTCAAACATGTATATATGGAACATACTATTATCTTTGAATGTTCAGCAGCAATAGACATTTCTTATCTTTTCAGTGTCCAGATTTAGATTAGAAAATGGAGAAATATTATCCATTGGTTATCTGCAGATGTGCATAATATGTATATGCAAAGTACGGTGTATATAAATTGAATACAAATTCCCGAGCTCAGGAATCAGTGAATAATGTAAATGTAAACATTCAGTATAGAACATACACGGTTGGTAATAAAAGAAGTGGTGTATGTATGTGGAAATTCCCAGCAAACAATAAAATGAATGAAGATGCTTTGTAGCGATAAGATGATTTTAGAGTAGGGAATGTATATATTTGTTTTCACCAACCACTACCGCATTGGATTTTCGTCGCAAGGGAAGTTAATTGTACACGGCTGTACTGAACTTGTAACAAAACGTAGCGTTTGTCTAACAAAACTCAAAAACCCATTCTGCAATGTCGCTTCCACTCTATGCGTCGACAATGATTGTCGCCAACAAATTTGACGTTACTCACACGGATTAGAGTTGCATTGTTCTGTGAGATTGTACACAAACTGCAGCCTACAGTTTGGCTCGCAGCTAGTTTCCCTTTGTAATGTGCTAATTAACAAATCGTTATATAATATAATGCTATTGCAATTTCTAATTGTATTATTCTTCGTTGTATGTATTCTCGAGTGACAAATGGCAGTAGTCTTTTCAGAGGAACATGACAAATCAAAACAACCACTTTAAAGAATACAAGTCATGTAGTGGGTAATTCTTTGCTGACTTGCATACAACTGATCATGTAAGAATTCTGGTGATCTGTTCGACTTCGTATTTTATGTATGTAGTATGTGTAAATGTCTGGCCCACACTGCACTCCAATTTCTTGATGTAGAAAATGTAAAGATGGATTTGGTGTGTACAGTAAGTAATGCTTTGCGTAATGGATATATTAATGAATGAGAATAACCAAAACGGAGTTTTACAGCATTAAATGTGTAAACGTACACACACTGAGAAGACAAATCGAGACTGAGCTGAATTGTGGACTGGAAAGAACTCTTCTTGACTTCCTCTGCCCTGCACCAACTAAATTCTAACAAGAGCAGACCAGCCCAGTCAAACAGAGAGGCGCTTTTTCTCCTCTCTAGTTTCAGTTTGGATTCTGAGATGACTTGTGCAGCAGCAGAAACGACTTGCTTTATTTCACTTGTGAACACCGACCTCCAGCCATGCCTTTATAATGTTAGATGATATACTCAATAATTGTAAGACCATGTCTGTTAACTCTGTGTGTATAATATATATTATTGTATACTCGTATATAGATAACAACTATGTAGGTTGTGTTTGTAGTTGCAGTTCAACTACTACTACTACTACCACTACTACTACAACACGCCGAGACAGTCGAGGGAGCTTTTCATTCTTGGCTGTTACTCCAACACAGACTCCAGCCGCACCACCAAACCTTTATAGCCACTACCATATTCAATGTAACTTGAGTTTCTTATCCAAAATCCAGACCCACTGCGCAATGCCTTGTCACAACGCTGTAGTAATGGTCTATACCGTATGGGCTGCCAGTGCTACACAGTATCGATGTAGTATCACCGTACTTACTATCGTAGGTACATTACAACATAGTATCTGGAATACGAGAACTCCAGCAGACACATTCCTTCCCAAAATTTTCTTTCATACAACACACACATAATGCCAATATGATTCTAAGCAGATACATACAACATACACATACAACAGACTAGTGACTTACTAACCCCAGTAATTGCAACAATAATCTCCATTATAGCAACCAACAATGAAATCCTAATGTATTGTAGATTTGTCATGTGGGCTCATCAACATCATAGCAGTATGTGGTCTTGCTTCTTTGCAAGTTTCATAAAAAGAAATAAAGAATTCTACACTTGAATTGAAATGTGTCTAGCCCCCTCCAACTTTCGCTCACAATTGTCACAATCAGTGAATGTCCAACAGTCTTCTCAACATTTGCATTCGACGCACGAAAGAATGACATGAAGATGAATAAAATATTAACTCTCGTATACTTCAACAACACTGTCCAGTTTTCTGATTTCATGGATGACCAACTTATCTCACATTTACATGCAATTTCCTCTTGCTGCCATATAATAAGGATATTGCCTAGTACTATGTATACGGCTATACAAAAGTCGGAAATATTAATCTTATTGAGAGGAATTATTGCAAATTCTATTATGATGCCTATCGTGCTAGAAATCAAGGTTTTTGGTTCTAGTGGGAACAACCTTTTATCATGTAGTATGACCCCTTCCAGTTCCATAAACATTATAAAAGAAATCAACAACTTGTACAACTTGCCTACACGCCCAAATCCAAATCCACATTTTCCTTTGTGAAGACTATGTGGCTATTGACAAACGAAACGAATGCCACCAAACCAGCCTTACTCCAAGATATTATCGATCTTTACGTTATACCTTGATTATTAATAACTCGACAGTCAAGCACAATCAGTATGTACACGTGGCTTAACTCTAAGTGTACTAAACTGTATAATGTGGTCGTAGATATTTATCAGTAATTCTGTTGCTTCACAAAACTGAAAAATGTAAAATACTAAGACATCATAATCTCAACAGATTTTACAGATTGTACTTGAGATTTATGGGCCATGCCTTCAAGCATTCAATGTTTGATACAAAATATGAAACCATGTTATGCATAAAGGTCCGTCAATCAAATAAAGTCATCTATGTACTCAAATCTAACCAAAAACTCACGATTCTATGAACTATTTATGTGTATCCATAAGTACATTGAACTGCGATTCTAATGGATTAATGATCTCAAGACATTTGAACAAAGCTGTAGATATTCCAACACAGTAAATTGTAATTTAATTACTAATTACCATTCGTTCACTTTAAGCCTACAGCAGTAAATGTAATCTACAACATACAATTATAGCTATACACTTAATTGAATAGATTAGTCTCTTAGAAACAATAAATACAAATGTTTTGAATTTGTGAGTGTGTCTGCATGAGTGCTCTTGCTCTTTTAACCTTTGTACACAATTTTATAACAGCCCATTACTAAAACCAGTATCTGCATCATTTAAACTGCTGGCTTACTTAGTACGTATACGTACATCGCAAAATACGCGTTATTTTAACAAACAATGAGTCATTTTGGATAGAATACAAATGATAAGTGAAAGAATAGTCTTGTAAATAGGTACAAGTCAAGTAAACACATTCGCACATAGCTAAGAATGTATATAAAGTGAAATAATGGAACATTGTTAAACTGAACTAAAGCTAACATTCCTACCCACACCCACTCGAGCACATTATTTGCAATGTAATACTCACGCTCCACTGACTACACTGCCCTCATCGCGCACGCCTTACCATTCACATTCACCAGCTCACGACAATTCTACATTTCCTCAAAACTGAATTTCGCTTTTATTTCTTTTCCCCATTTATCTCTTAAAATCTGTTTTACAGCACAACAAACATAATTAATATTGCTAATAGATCCAACCACCTAACAAGATGCATATTTGCCCAGTTTTTACTTGCTGTTGGTGACGCAGCGCAATCAACACTATCAAAAATGTATATCTATCTAATCGAGGGATAGGTAACCGTCGTGAATCATCGAGAATCACTATACTTAATCCATTTGCCATTTACTCGTACCTCATATCATCCTACTCTGAGAGTATACATATTATAATATCTATCTATACATAAAGCTACACATAATAATATTATTACTATAAAGCTCGGTATAGGTAAGTTCTATGTACGTTAACATAAAATGGTCTGAACTTTCAATATAAGTGTGAAGAGTTGATGTCTTAAAGGTAAAGTCTAACGATAAGACGAGAATATCGATATTTTTATCGATTGTTTATCGAAACCAGCAACTTGGGTTACACTCCATACTGCATTGTTTGTATCTGTACGTTCATATTGAAGTATATATACTTCAATATGCACACAACGCATATATGCGTTGTGTGCATTTATCTCGACTTTTGGTATAGGGATAAAGTGTGTAAACCCTCAAGATGTTAAATGCAAATACTTCATCATTTACTAACCAAACTAACCCTAAATATATCGTTGTTAATATTGTTACTACAATAACCTATGCATTAGTCACTGTACCTAATTACAGCTATACCTACCTAAGCTATTCTGACCTTGTATAGTAATTTTGTCCATCTTTGCAAATTTGGTAGTGGTACAGCCGAACCTGGACAGATAAACATTAATAAGAGAATAGCAGATAACGTCGAAAGTCTCACCGAAACGTCTCTGCGGGGCTTCTATTACACTTTCCTGATTAAATGTGTAGTAGACAGGCATACATACATACATATAATAGAAAGTCCAAAATGTATTACAGTTTTTGTACGTCTGAAATGAAAAAGTATTAGGTACTGACTGTTAATACCTACCACAAAAAGTACGAACAAGACGGAGTAAGTTTTCTCCAGTGTCATCCACAGTGTACAACTAGCGCAGTACATGTTCTAATAGCAACTGTGTGGTCCTATCCCTATTTCAAAAATCTGGAAAAACTCGGGATTTTGTTATAATATCGGTAGCACTTAAGAGAGGACAGAGAAAGCCCACGAAATTTGGAAAGCAGTAAAGAAGCCAAAAAGCGACTAAGAGAAGAGACTGAAGACGCCGCTTGGTTGGAGTATGGCACATATCTATTCTATATGTGTTTGTGAGTAGCGTGCTTAGTTTCCTGAAATAAAATCTCTCTGTTCCCTGCTACGTGCTTATCTTCTATCCAGATCTTTCCTCCTTACTCCCGCTCTTGTAAAATCATAAAAAGCGTACAAAAGAAGAACTTCCTATACGAGACTCGACGAAACAAGAAGTCCAAGTAAGAGCGGATGAAAGTTTTTGGGAAAGAGCCCAGAAATGAACCGTGATGAAGCTGCGAAAGAGCTCCGTCCCATCAACATTATTGTATTCTCATCCTGGAAGACCTAGGCCAGGCCCCTTTACTTTTTCATGTATAAAAGACGAGATTGGATTGAATCCCTTCCTTAACTCTGTTTGTTTGCTGATGAGAAGATATACGAAACCTTAAAGAGGCAAAAAAGCACTTTGGTCTACATCCAAACCATTTTCGTCTCGCAAGACTAAAGTGATCTTTTCCAGAATGACGAATTGACAGACCTGTAGTAGCTTTAACCGCTTAATGCCAGTCCACTACTGTGCATACGTGAAATAACTAAGAGGATAAAGAACCTGCAATCTTAATAGACTTCAAAGGCACCCAACAAACCAAGACACCTACTCAATCCTTCCTTTGATCAATTTCTAATTCAGTGCAGGCTTTCAGTGAACTCTCAGCATCTCCACCTACAATTATTGCGTCTCTAATTATATACCTGCCAAATTAAATTAGCTAATAATAAATAGCTGTTTCTTTGAAATCCTCTATATGTATTCACTAAGGATCTAACGTGGTTAACACTCAAAGGACAGCACATAACTAAGTAGAAAGCATTAAAAGTATATGTTATCACATACTTTTTGTACGTTGGTCACAAATTACTTTTCTACCAGCAAAGAAAAGAAGTTCTGACTAGTGACTAGGTACTTACATTAATTGCTTGGCAGCAGCTAGAACTAACTAATAACTTGAATAGTCTCTTTAGCCATCTACACGTCTCTGTTTTACACGTAGCAGAGTAATGCTCCCAGAAAGGCGAGACATAGATGGGAGAATGCATGAAAAGAAACAGAGATCTAGAGATCTAACCTTTAGCATAACACGCAGCCACTTCTGACAATCCACACATTTGTACACTACTGGGTGTATAGAAAGAGTAGTGCACATATCAAACCTTCTTTTGTCAAAAATGTTAGATATATTTAAGTATTTCT
The DNA here is from genome assembly GCA_034694085.1 of Pogonognathellus longicornis. Taxonomy (NCBI): domain Eukaryota; kingdom Metazoa; phylum Arthropoda; class Collembola; order Entomobryomorpha; family Tomoceridae; genus Pogonognathellus; species Pogonognathellus longicornis. Next base: position 20,463 of record JAQFYB010001806.1, read on the forward strand.
TTGTGTTGTGCTGGTACTAAAGTAAAAAGAACAGACCCAAACCAGCCACAACACATGACACAATGGTTACCCTGTCTGTACTTAAGTTGCCACTATAATACCGTCAAGCGTATCATTCGTCAGTTCTTTCCGTTTTCTTCTGCACGCGCCACTTTTTTTAGCACGGCTACAATCTACAAATCCTGCTAAAACCTACCCACTAAGGGAAATGTTATATAACTCAACACAAAATCCACACCCATAGCAGATATTTTACACAACACCAAAACCACAATATTAGATTGCCGAAGTTTGTAGTTTGTAGTACACTAACCGAAATGTCCGTCCTCCGCATACACACAATCCGCCTGGAACATAAAGTAACCTGGATCGGAACTACTATACTATATATACAGCTCTAGTGCTTCATTCTATTTCATTCAAATCGCAATGGAGAGGGCTAAAAAAATTGGTTCAGACATACTGGCACCAGCAGCAAATAAAGCAAATAGCAACCTCACATCTTTACATATCTTTCATAGCGCCCCCACTACGTGGTCTTTTAACGTCCTAGCACTATACACACATCCGAAAACGGAATTGTACAACAAAAATGATGTCAACTGCACTTTGTAACAAACTGACACAGTATGTATTAAACAATAACCATAAATATCTCAGACTTGTTACCCACAAGCGACACGTCGATATTGTAATGTACAATAAGACTCAAGAGCTCTGATTTCACGGTAGAAAATTTATTTCACCATTGCTGCCATTTATTTTGGCTTCTCATGCACATTTCACAGGAAAGAACAATGATTTAGGGTGATGCACTGCTTTTGCACATAAAGACGACAAGTCTGGACAGATGTACTGTAAGAACCAAGCAGAATGAACAAATATAATGTACGTACCTATAGAGAAATGGAATTTATACAAGAATTAAGAAGATTTATTGAAGTTTAATTAAACTAACTATAAATCGTATCAAAAACACACAAGTGTTATCCATTGTAGAACATTGGACATTTTGTACAATTTTCACACAATTTGCATAAATTGCGTACGCAGAGGCCGTAGTCGTCGCACATCACGATTTGAAATTCTGAAACGAGGACTTAGCCGTGAGAATATCATAATAAACAAGGCGGACCAGCAGACCATGGTTGATCACCGTCTCTTTTTGAGACAAACGGGAAAGTTGTTCCCACTGCGAGAACATTGGGGAAAGCTTACTACACGCTCACAGACCATACTGGCCGTTTCGTTGAGTCAAATGCATTACTGACATTGTCTATGTCTTCCATTTCAAAGCACCGCTTCAGTGATTACCCTTTACAGATCGTATTCGTAACTCTTCAGAAAATCTCTTTGTTGAAACACACTATTATATCCACAACGGAGCCAGAACAATGTCCTATGCTGCAAAATTTATAATTTGCGTGGAAACTGTGTATTTGTGTGTTTGTGTGTAGCGAATGTAGCTTAGAGTACTTTAGTGAAAGGTTTCCGACTCAACGCCAACTTTACGGCTGACAGTAACCCTACAACGTCTATCTCAATCCGTCCGGAATATTTCCTACATCAAATTTATTGGTCTTCGCTTGGAAGGATGGAAGCATGTGCATACTTGAGAACAAAACTGCAATATGTATGCATTATTCTAAATTCTCCCTACCTATTCGGAAAGATAATTCTATATTGCCCCATTCACCTGTCAAGTGCTGTCTCATTTCCAACTGACAGGTAGTCAAAGGCTAGCTTCAATAATGCCAGAGAGAAGACTCTACCTGCTGTCTCTGAATTTCGCTTCAATCCGGCACAGCGCTCTTCTTCACTATCAATATTTTACAATTCTCCCAACGAACAACTTTTTCGGCTTTCTTTTGCTTTTCTTTGGCTTTGAATGCTTTTGGTTTTGCAGCATCTTTGCTTACTTCCTTCCATTCTCTGATCTTCCTTGAGATTTAACCTACCAGTAAGCTATAACTATTTCCATTCCCTTACTGTCTCTTTGCTGAAATTTATGTTCAGCCAACATGGACTCGACTTCAATACCAAGAAACTCACCTCACATTCACATCAGCTACATAGCAACTACAGCTACCAAATTCTACGCTACATTTCTCACCCAGCATGGCAAAACTGATCTTAGCTGAGCAGCCGACCATTCTAATGTGCACGTAATGTGCCCCTACACTAACTCCCTAGGGGCTATAATGTCCTACTCAATTCTATCTCTGTGTGTCTATCCAATCCTATCATGATATTTTCTGTTGTACTTCATGCAGACACACATACATATTATTGGTTCTCTATCTGTACCTAGTTAAATATATCCTTCAGTCTAACTCCGACTCACTTGCTACAAGAATTCCAATTCACAAGTGAGGTCGTCCGAAAACAGAATTCTAGAATTCTCTACAAATAATTGCAAATCGTTTGCGCAGAAAGAAGACTTCGTATATGAAATCACCATCCGTATCTTCCTCCTAAGGCTCAATACATTTACAGATTCTATACTAGTCATCAAAAAAATTATATTCCGCTGAATAGTACGAACATTAGTTACATTTCCCATATTTAGGCCAATAAATTAAACCTTTTCCTTGTACACAAGAAGACTGACAAAAAATTTATGGTCTTCAATTGGATAGCTAATACGATTGCAGTATGAGGGTTCATTTCCTCAGTCAATACAGTACCTACCAACAATTCCCGTAATAGTGAAGGTATTCATAGGTTGCAGGAAACATTGAAGCACTTGCAACCCGTCATTTATGAATCCATTTACCCGCTGAGTATCACACATTCAGCAAATTTTGATGCGTCAGATAACTATTTTCCCCGTAACCAATATTTCAATTGCAGCAACTTTTTTACTTACAATTTAGTATTATGCTTTTACATAAAATACAGCAAATCTTGTCATTCATACTTTGTAGTTTTATGCCTCTATCAAAATCCTATATATCAACATGTTGCATTAGTAGTTATTACTAATAAATATGAAAGATTGATAAAAATTAATAAACAGAAGATTTGCTTCTGCTAATCATTGAAATAAAATGCCTAAATAATATATTATTATATGAAAAAGCATCCTTAATTATGGCCCATTAGGTACACTAAACCAAACTAAACTCACCCATGAATTGATTTCATAAAGATATTCGTCCCATTGTACGAGATCGCGATGTGTGTCCCTCTCCAGTGCATTCATCCAGAAACCAGCAGTAAACCCAAAATAGCCATTTTCGCCATCACCACAATCAGTGGCCATTTTTCAAACACTTTTCACCAAAATAGACAAACTACAGAAGGATGGGGGAAGGATTATAGTACGGGAACAGTTATCACCTGAAAAAAATCACTAAAAATGTTAACTACTATGAATCAGGTTTGGGTCTCTCAAAACGTAAACAATTTCTACGAAAAAAACTGAAAAAAAAGGTATTTCGACTCAAAAACAAATTAAGGAACAATCGAAAGGAAGAGGAGAAAGGAATAGGAAGAACAAAAATACGCCAACTGTGAAATGTGAGTACGAAGATCAAACAAACTACCAATTCATTTTCTCTGTCTCTTGCCTTGTGTTTATTTGTAATAGTTTCATAAGCTCTTTTGTAAAATCATGGACTTTCCTGGACTTATGCAAATGACGGGCATAAAGAATATTCCATGAATTACGAAATCCTTCAATAAATTAAATTGACAGCTGCAATATATTTATACAACTCTCACATAGATTTTAATGACATCATTTACTAGTAAGTAAAGCCAGGATAGGTATGCGTGCAATGAAGAGATGCGCATAGTTCTATGCATCCGTATAATAAGTGTTATGTAAACGATTCAGTTTAAACGCCTTGTGTGTGGTGAAAGCTGTATGTGTACACAGATAAAGTGTACAAAACAAAACGCTAAGCACATTTCAGTTCTACTACGTTGTGATTTGAGATTCCATTCCATCATTCCAACACTACATTTTCTCAACGCAGCACTCACGCCACTCGTTGAGCCTTTCCTCCCGTGCAGCTCGAAACAACTTTACCCGAAAATTCCAGGCATCATTTACGCCACCTAACAACCGCCATTGCATCCAACATAGCGAACTTTCACTCATACTTTTTTGTACTGTATCATCAGGCAGCGCTGGGCATCCGAATTTCGGATTCAATTCAAACCCTGAATCGACTGCTCTTTACTTTTAGTAATGTGAATTCAGATTTACCCGACTGTATTTATTGGTAGTATATATAAATAGGTATATGGTATATCTGAGTTGATTTGGATGCAGACTCGAGTTTGTAAGTGATGAGAAAGTTTGTGCTTATTTCATTGTAGTATGAACTGACTGTAGGCATTTTTTTCTGCAACCGCATCTGGTTGTTTAGTCTTGAACAATAAATACTCATTCAATGTATAGTAAATAGTCAGCTACCTACTTAACCATACTACTTTGTTGAAAGCAAAACAATATTATGCCTCACTACCCGATAAAGTGAAAAAGAAAGAAAATCAAATACATTCTGAAAAGTTTGAGCTTCAGTTACCCAACAACTAACCCTGCATAAAAGTATACAATATTGCTTTGATGTCAGGTTAATTCAGCTTATATTTCCCAGGGCATTTCTCTTTAAACTCATACTGAGTACCCGGAATAAATTAGTTCCTTTGCATTTTCGTAACTGTTATTTTTCTTATTCATCCCCATGTTGTACCTACCTACTCATCTATCTATTGTAAACTTCTACTAGACTAGGCGCATTAAAAATACATACATACATTCATTGATTTTCATTGCAGAACCAGTTTTTATACAGATTCTACAGAATACATGCTGAATGTTTGGATTAAATCGATTATTTAGTAAAGGTATCTTGTTATTCTTTTTTATCTTCATTCGCATTTGTTAAAACAAAAACACTTCCCAGCATGCGTCACTCGTCAAATTTGTGGTCAAAGATGTCAATGTTGCGTCACTTACACTACTTTTCATTCAATATCTCTTGGACTAAAATAACTATCTCACTCAACCCTAACTCAGAAAATCCTGATTGCAAACAGAAAGGCAGAGCACCATCTTCTTTCGTTAAATTCATTTGCATCACGTTTCGCTACGGCTTGGCACGTTCTGCCGTTGCTCCATTCGTTTGGCTATTTTTACCGTTTCGATCTATTTGTATCATGGTTTCCAACTTCTTCCCAACTTATCCCGCTTTCAAGAAACTGAAGTTACAATATAATATTATACGTACATTCCACCACACTGACATGACAAGACTTCCTAAACAACATTCTTTACTTTTCTAAATCACACATCATGTACACTTATATTTTACGGTTGATGTTCTGAAAGTGTCAGTACTTGGAATCAAGCGTACACTATTCCCAAACACTATTCCCAAATGTTATAATGTAATCATAAAGGAAGGAAGCTATGTTATGTATTCTATTCAGCCAAAGAAAGGTACATGACACACATAGTATGCACGTACGTACGTAGAGTCTGGAATGGTGTACGCTACACTGAATTGGATGCACTCCTGCATTTAAAAAGAAATATTACCATCAATACTACCTAATGTTACATAAGTTGGCTTCAGAATGAGAGTGTTTAAACTACTATAACTATAAGATCTGAGTCTCTCTTTTTCAAATCACATCTTTCGTCGTGGTAGGGAAATTCCAAAAATCATCCACAGTCTCATCGAATTATGTTAGTCACTCGACGTTAGTCTCGCTTTCACTCATACTGCATATTTGCATTTTCTTCAGTTGTCAGTGTACTATGAACTACACTATATATGCATCGGGTTACACATAAAAAGAAATACCTAGGTATACAAAGTATATATATGCAAATGTGATCATATCATAATATATAATACGTTTGAATGTATAGTGTATAGCTTGCACCGTTTCAACCATCAACAGCTCCACGTGAAGCAAAATTATATTTCATGTGCACATTAATCAGCACTTTCTACGCACTAATAACTTCACATGTCTAAAATCAATGGACATAAGCTCAAAGACTAGAGGGAATATCTCGCGAATTCTTATTCATGAGAATATCGATTTTAATTTATTACATTAAACTCGACTGAACTACACGATTACGTGGCATATCACATGCATCGCACATACATACACGCCACAGTGTAACATAGTGTGGTGAATGAATTGAATCCAGTGAATGCATGTACACATGGGCGAAATAGTAGTGCAAAATACATCTATCTTTCCTTGGCTGTCAATCAGTCATTCTTACACCATACCATGATATCAAAAATTGGATTCCCTTAAATTAAGGATTAATTTAAGTTCGTGTGAGTAATTGAACTGTTTTATATGTGGTAGTGTTATACTACGGTAAATATTTACTGCAGATACCTGCAATTAATAGCAAGCAATAAATCATTAAAAATAAAGACTCGTTGTTTATCTACGAATCATTTCATTTGCATCGTCATGATTTTTGTTTAGTAGCAAAAAAATATGTTGTATGCCTAATAGACACTGTTTAATGATGAAGATGAATAATGACGTAGGCATCTTCATAATCATTTGCAATAATTTAAACTGCATCTTTACAGCTCACAGGGCAAAGGAAATAAATCTTATGTAAATTATTATTATTTAGCTAGATTTCCACTTTTCCTTACAGCATTCCCAGCAAACCTGTTGCAATTAATTATATCTGACAGAAACCAATTTACAGAGCTTTTCGTGCTAATCAAATATACAATTTTAAGAAACCTGCACAACATATGAACTTATTAATACGCTTTTACGGTTTACTGTTTCTACATTTTCTGTATTGTGTAACATTTAGACTTAAAATCTTGATAGGCAATCATTTTTACACGTTTTATACATTAAAAAGCATTAATAAAGTGCTGCAAAAAAGAAACATTCGTGCCTACGTATTAAATGAGTTAACTAAATAGAAATGCAGAAGCATTCTTACAATTAGTAATATAATGACAAAGTAATTATTCGATTCGACATTCGTTTCAGTAGGTATATTAGACAATTAATCATTTCATGATTAGCTTATTGATTGAACCAACTCGACTCTTCATCAAGCTATTTATTTGGAGTTCGACGAAAGCCTAACATTAAGTACCCTGACATACGTAAATAACGACTAACAACTTGTTTATACGTATTCTAGTTTACACGTCTCATTGCACATAGGTGTATATTGCGTACAACAATGACTTCAATAGTTTAGGAAGTTCAAATCACGAACTCTTAGCTTACATAAGCAGTAAACATAAAATCCTTCATTATTACCAGAGATTTGAGATTATGACGTATTTATTTTCAGCTGCGATAACAACTTAAACACACTTTAAATTCAGTGAGCGCAATAATAATTTGAGACTAGCTCAAAACTGCAGAATAATAAAACTCGAATGTAAATGAGGAAATGCAAATAATGTCTGTGTAGCAGGATGCACTTTAACTAGCGTAGCTTGTAAAATAATTACAATTATGTATTGTTCCGCATTGTCTGTCTCACTTTACCTCTACCTTTGGGTTGGTTTTGCACGCTACGTTCTTCAAGTGTCTACGATATCTCTTATTCGGAACTTATTAAACTTACGCTACACCCAACGCTATTAAATAATACCATGCATGGTTTGCATTTAATATGTACTCTAGACGGTAAACTTTCCATTTTATTTGCAAGAATCCACCTCCAAGCAAAGCAAGTTTCAATGTTCTATACACACTCGATATGTGAAACGTGTTATTTTGCCTAATTAGTATCAAAGCAGGAGAACGTGCCAAACCAGTCTGTCTATAATATTATACAACTCATTGTCAGTACAGTGCGTATAGTGTAGTCATAACACAAAAGAGAAAAATAGTTTAAAGACACCATAACATTTGCTATTTGTACCTAGCCAATCCACACCATCCAGTGCTCGGCTTACAATTAGTTTTGCCTTGCTTCAGATTTGTGAATGCTGCTCACACATACGTGCAATGTAACTTACTTACCTATATACACTTCAAAAAGAATAATAATATTATTATGACGCTTTGCTTTGCTTGCTCGCAAAGGTAACAATACCTTTACAAAAGTAAAAAATCAGCTCTTTGACAATGTTACCTACTATTCATTGAATTTCATCAACCTACCTACACAGCACGACGCGCAAAAGACAAACTGTTAAAATCAAAGCTGTTGCACAAATAATTCTGTATATAGTATATACACAACAACAAACTTGTTTACAATAGTTATAAGTATTTTATAACTACATATAACCTTTCTTCATCAATACTGCATTGTTTTGTTCTACTTTATATTAAATATTTGCACTAAAATGCTACATTGTATTCACAGTTGTTCACATACTAATGCAAAATTAATAAACATACATGATACTTTCTGTCAGCACAAGTTTATATTCTATAGATAGGTTGGTTACTTGTTTCGTATGTCTACATAAATTACTCATGAAGTCTTTTGCTATACAATGTTCATATTATAATCAGATACAAAAATGTTAATGATACTTATAGTATAGACAGTTTGTAAAGGAGTATGCATGCATGCACCATTATTGTGCGCTGCTATTACATTTGAAAGTCATCTTCATAACATCCAATTTATACAAGGTGACTTGCTTAAGATATTAAGTATAGTCTCCTTCAAGAATACTTAGTTCTAAATTCTTATTTATAATGCTTCAAATTCTTTCTAGTTAGCACACGATTATTAATGTCTGTATAGATAGTTTTATAAGAGCTGTATAGTATAATT
>JAQFYB010001807.1:0-29225 GCA_034694085.1 Pogonognathellus longicornis
GTAGCGCGAAAAATTTCGCGATTTAGGTCACTTTCGTGCCCTAAATAACCTATTTTTTTGAGATTTCGGGGGGGGGGGCACGTGCCCTGTCGCTAGATACGGCACTGATGATAATACATCACCAAATAAAAAACTCACGAATTGGGTCTACCCTTGTGTTACTTGTTAGGCTGGATTCTCTAATAGGAACATGGTATGGTACATGATACATTTTTTGGTATAGCTATGCGCTGCATTCATCCAAATATGACCAAGGGCGTACTCATAAACATGTTTAGGGTGAGACCACTAGACGATTGTGTCTCTTTGGAAAATTGCAACACCCAATTTATAATGCACAATTCTAAAACACTATTAAAATACACAATTTAATTAATAATTACAATAATACATATTATGGGAATAAACTGTATAAAATAATCTATTTAAAATAACAATCTAAAATAATATTTGAGGCAGTGTTAACAGCTATTATTTGATATTTTATTAATGATAAACCCTTAATGTCGTTCCAATAAATTTTTCCTTGAACTTTCTGCACTTTATAATTTTATACCAGCTACATTAATAAATCTTTCCTATTGTCAAAATAACAATTACACTATATCTTTTCTTTTACTTTCATTCTTTCATCTAACAAATTGCCATCTGCATTTTTAGTATTTTACATGTCTTATTGGTTATTACTATCATATTATAGTACAATAAACATTTACATTACAAACAAGTCTTATTTAGGAAAGAAAAATGGTTTTGTTTATTGGAAGTTTTTAAGATGAGACTGAGACTACCTAACTGCCCACCCGAAATATGTTCTGAGTACTGTTGGAGCTTGTACTCCTATATAATATTACTCCACTGTGAATAGATGATTCAAAGTGCAAACTGCATACTGGTTAGCTGTAGAGCTATACACTAAAACTTTGTTATACCTAGCTCTGTTCAAAAATACAATGAATTATATTCTCACAGTAGTATTTATAATGCCGGTTCACTCGTATGCGCTAATCATGAGCGGCTCACTTTCTATTCTTCATGCGTTATTGAGATACTAGATAAAAGATAATGATTAGGATCAACAAAATTATGTCTGCATTTTGTATCATTTTCCGATAGACAATAAAAACTTGAGATCCCATCATATTAATCCGATATACCTTTAAGATTCAACTCAGAAAGGTGGTCCATGACCAGAACAAGTAAATAGTTTGATGATGGTATATTATATAGTGGTCATAAACTGCTGACCCATAATACTGCTGACTCTTCTTATTCCAATAATAGTATTGTCTATTTAAATTTAATCCCTGCTAAATATTTAGTACATTGGCTTTGGTGAAAGCAAAATTAACTCGTGACACAGTTAATAAATAAACACATGTATCCATAATGTCAGTATCCAAGATTTTAGGATTATTTGCCGTATTCAATGTAGAATTTATTCACTAATCACGTAACTATTATAGCAGAAAAATGACATAGAACAATAAGTTTTTAAATGGTGTAGAACTTTTTCCAATTTAGCATTTTAGAAGAAAATTCTAGTTTATTTCAAGTGCAACATTTTGCATGCAACCCTGGTATATAATCTGAAGATTTTCGGAGGCGTTTCGGACTGAACAAGGATACTATTAAAGAGAGTATTATCAAAATTTTGAATTTCAGTTGGAGTATTGAATATCATTATTAGTTTTAAAATGATTTAAAATAAGAAATATTTTATGCATTGTATCAATCTGATTTTTTTATGTTTATTACTGTTTCCATATGGCAAAGCTTAAATAAATGATTAGTTTTAACTTTTAACAATAAATAATAAATAATAAAATAAATTATTAATAGTCTTTTGCTTTACCTTATTAATTGTCCGATTAATAGTAACTATCGTAAAGTATTAACTGATTAATAATCTCATGTATAAAAGATTATTAATTACCCTTTTCATCATATACGAAATTGGAAGAACTTGGAAGAATCTCACGGACGGTGTAGCGGTTTTCGGCTTATTCTCGCCATAATTCAAAAACTGCTCATACTGCTCAATAAAGTGGAAAACAGTAAGTTGTAGCATAGTAGCATTGTTTACCTCCTTTCAAAATTATCCACATACAACCCTCTGCGATTCTTAGTTACTGAAAAATTTCAGTTTTTCTAACAAAAATCAGTGAGAGTGGTGTGCATAATTCGCCATGCAATGCATGAGGAGAGCCGACTAATGACGCAATTTCTATGTATCAACAACATTGGTCGGCTCTCTTCATGTAATGCATGACGTATTATACACACCATTCTCACTGATTTTTGTTAGAAAAACTGAAATTTTTCAGTAACTAAGAATCGCAGAGAGTTGTATGCGGATAATTTCGAAAGGGGGTAAATAGTACCACAATTCGCCCGGTTACAGTTTTTCACTTTATTGAGCAGTTTTTGAATTACGGCGAGAATAAACCAAAAACCGCTACACCGTCCGTGGGATTCTTCCAAGTTCTTCCAATTTCGTATATAATGAAAAGGCTAATGTCATTTAAATTTAAACTGATTTTACTGAAAAGTAAGCATCACAAAACGTGCGCTTAAAATCATAGTAAATTAACATAGATCACTGATCTAGATTTGCCGATTAAAATATAATTGTCAATTATAGCAAACTGAAGGTGATCACAGAATCCAGCAGAAACTATCTCAGATCAAAGCTCAAAAGTGAACCCCCATTGTAAATACTGCCATTATTCTTGAGAACTGTTGTCTTCGGCTACTGTGCGTATTCATATTTCGTGGAATTGGTCTTCACTCGGACGGGTTCAGTTGGTTGCTTGTTCATTCCGACTTCAGTCAGTTGGTGTCTTCTGTTCTCTCTGATAATTACGTTTATCAATCGAAGTGTTTACTATTTATTGATTTCATTTGGATTATTTTCATTACTATACAGAATTTTCAGATTGCTGCAAATTAATAAGTATACGAACAACGAATGCAAATTCTGTCAGTCATCAGTTGATTTTGCAGCATTGAATAGCAAACATACGACATGATACAACACAAACACACACAACTCTATTAAAGTCAATCATTCGATACGTTGACATAGCCATCGCGAGAAACTATAAAATTTTACCAAAATAAACTTCTAGTTATAAACATTTATAAAGTTCACAAACAAATTGAAATCAGTTTGAAAACTGTTCTACTGATGAAATAATCCCTATTTACACCTTATACATAAGAAACCGTTGAACAAATGCATCATTAATGACATTTCGAAGTCAAAACAGTTACCAAGTTGTGAACCTTGAATGTTGAAATTACTACTTCTAAATTTTAATTGTGAATTGTATCAATTTTCAATAATCAGTTACAATGGGTATGAATCCAAGTCATCCATCAATCGAGATTGAGTGCGAAGATGAGTTGAAAGACCTGAATATGGTAAGATAGAATAGAAGTTTAGTAAATACAAAGTAATGACTGATTGATATTTTAGGTTGTCAGCTAAAGAGTGTCGCATTACCTTTTACCTGCTGTGGATTGTGGTCCCTACATTAATGTGATTTTACAAACAACAAATGGCACAAAAGGTCCACAATAAATTAATTGAACATTAAACGTAATAATCATTGTAAGTCAACATCAAATTAATAGCGGTATCGTTATCCACGACCGTTGACCGTCGTCTGCATCGACAGAAGCCAACTGTGACGGCTTTTAAAAGTAATGATAAGTTATTATCGATTCTTTGAATTATAAATCTTGTGGTGTTGTAGATTAGATTCGTAGTTAGTTATTTCAGCTTCAAGGCTTCATTATGTCATTTGTTTACTATATTAGCTGTTAGCCGTGTCAACAGGTTTTCCAAAACTAATTATATGCACGTAAATATTAAGATATGGTGGATGGGGGAGAGTTTCCGGTAATTGTTCCGAGTAAATGTTTGTTACGATACTTGTATCTGTACAGCTGACCGTTTCACAGTCAATTGCTACCTAAACAATTCTAGCAACAGCAAGGCATCAATAGGCATTACGCATTACAGGGACTAGGATATTCCATTCAAGTTCAATTATTCGTGAATTTTCAAAGACTAATTTCCAGCAAAAGGATTCGTCAAATTAGGAAATAAGAGTTTTTAGGTCAATTAAAATATATTAGATTATTGCATGAAGATCATTATAATTTTTTATCGTATTTCAATTTTAGTAAGTACTTAATTCGATTTTGACTTGGAAGTAAGTATTAAAATTGTTAAAATAGCATAGAGTAAATATTGATTAAAACCTGGGAAGTCGTAGTAACTTATTTTTTTCAGAATTCTATTTATAAACTAACAATTATAAAGTTCATAAACAATTGCATACATACTACACATTTTATTAATATTATATTCTGATGTAGGCCATTGGCCTTTGGAATCAATGAATTTAAAAAGCAAATAGGCTGCATTTAAATAATACTTAGAATTGAATTCATTAAAATTCCCATTGTATATTTTGAATAGTGTAATATGCTTTTTAATTTACATTTTACATCCTCCGCTTTGCCTGTTTCATATTCTAATTAGAAAGCTTAAAGTATTTTCTGTAGGATTTCTAAGATACATATCATATTCTAGGTTTAATTAAATGCACTATATATTTAATTCATGTTCCTGACATGTTGAAACGGGGTTTGAATAAACCCACTTTAACGATGACGATTTTCAATGAAATTATTGTCTGAATACTTGGGTTTGGGATTTAAATTTCCAGGGGAATTTTCCATAAAACGGATTTCCAAAAATTCGCCAAGCTCCCCAAAGAGGATTCCATACACCAAAGCCGGAATTTCAGGTCCCCGAAAAGGGTGTCGCCTGATTTCAAAATAGTCAGATAATATTTATTGCATGGAAATCGTCATCGTAAAAGTGGGTTCATTCAAATGCAGATATATTCCAAAGTACAAAACATTGAACGATGATATTATTACCACTCGAAAGAAGCAGTGTTAGGCCATCATTTGATATACAAACATCTTATGCCACCTTCCTCATTGGGGAGAATAAGAGGAGAGTTACATGTATTAATGGGTCACCCTGTATTTTAGCTGAATATGTCAATAATTAATGGTGTTGGTTGGACACTTGAGCTATTAATAAATGCGTTTCGTTATCAAAAATTAATATCATTGATTATTTTTAGGATGCTATTTGTATGCTACAATAACCGCTATTTTTATTTATAAATATTTATTCCTTCGTTTATCTTTGTAATAATATTATTGATAGTTTGATAGCCTCTTTGGCGGGAGAAAGTATTCATTAAAGGCTCAGATAGAGTTTGTGATTTGGATTGCGAATGCGATTTGTTTGACCGAAGGTGCCAATCACAACCAATATTACCAATTATATCCCGCCTTCTTTCGCATTTGGCGTGTTGTGGTTGGCGCTTTCTAAAATCCAATTCGCAATCGCAATCCAAACTCTATCTGAGCCTTTGGTATATTGGTTTTATACAGGTCTTAAAATTTGTTTGTTTGAAAAGAAAATAGTTTTCCAACTAGGGTAGAAATAGATTTTGAATTATGAGAATTAATGTGGAGATCAAACTATTTCATTTCAGTTATTCGAGATTTTAGATAGCTTGTTTAATTTGAATGGCGAAGTTTCGTTTCATTACATATAATCTGTATTTTCTGCATCTTTTTCGAACAGGGGATTGTTTATTTATTTAAGGGTCCAATCATAATATTTGTTTTAGTGTTTTCAAGATGTATTAATCTTACTAACCAATATCCTATTGCGTAATCCCTGTATTTAAGTAAAAAGTTTGGAAAATGTGCATCGTGCAGTTAATGAGAATGTAAGCCATTATTTCTATCTTTGGAATATATGAATGGGCCAAGATTGGATTAAGTTTGTCATATATGTTATCTGGGGCAACCTGGTTGTATTAGTCTATTGTGTCTTTAAATATTATTCTGGAATTCTTGCTGCGACTAAAGCTAACTACCTAATAAACAGTGCCTCAGCTATAAATTTAGGGCATCTATGCAATAAAATCGAGCAGATATTATGGTCATATAAGGAAATTAATTTGGGGGAGGATAAAATCCAAAATGTGGATTACAAATTATCCTGCGTAGGGTACACAAATTGAGCCAATTGGGCCAAATCAATATATAAAATTGATTAATTTCGGCGAAGCGCGAATTTATTTTTCGATATTTTGCAATTTTATGACAAAACTTCTTTTTATTAAATATTCCCATTTTTGTGGGCTCACTGAAACTTGTGAACCGCTATGAGTCGCATAAATGTTATTTACGCCACTACACTGGTAATAAAGTCACAATGAATGGCGATATTTTCTATTATGATTTTAATTGTAGTTGCCAACTCTATACTGTCTATACAATATGTGTTGGTTCTTGTATGAACGAGGTGCACATTTTTCAAACCAAATGCATTGTGCTGGTGGTGGGTACAAATGTAAAACGGACTAACCAAACACTGCCAAGGGTTAAGTAGAAATTCCGCCGCAAACTATGCTCAAAACAAGAATATTTATTATTTTATTATCACGAATTAGGCTTAGAATTTTTTGTATCTTAAAGATAGTCAAATTCAAGAGAAAAAAATTATGCTTGTGCGAAACGTGACAATGTTTTCACGTTTCGTCTTTTCTTCCTGGTTTATGTATTTTTACATTTTTTCTTCCAGTAATAAAGTCTTAAAGTTCCTATTTGCAGTGCAATATTTCTCCTTTCCCATTTTTGGTTAATCAGAATAATATGTAAAACCAAATATTAAATTTTCAAAATTTTCAAAATTATTAAGATTTTGAGCACTATCAGCGGTAATTAGGAACATAAATCTGGTCTTTGACTTTTAATTCGTCTTTAAATAAGTAGAAATTAAGATCATGGCTCAGTCGTAGTCTTATTCAAAGCTGTATCCAGGATTTGGTTTCGAGGGGGCGGTAAAAATGTTATCATAAATGATAAGACAAGACCAACACTGACGACTGTGGCGATTCCTTTAGGAGCGTTATAAATAGGGAGCTCATGGTTCTGGTCAACTCTTGTGACCCTATGTAGCAGAATTGACTGATATTTATGTATTATGTCTCTTCTTTTAAGTTGTGCTTCTACACCGTCATTCTACATCACGGATTAAAGTGATAATCGATTTTGTTTCGAATAGTATATTTATTTAGTATGGGAAGATTCTTTATGGGTTTCAATTTTATGTCGGCTTGTCCGTTTGTGTTTTGTTCGCGTTACAGGGTTAAAATTAAGCATGAATGCTGGAACTGGAAAATTGGCAAATATCTAGGGTACAAAATAGCCTGAACTCTCGCAAACAGTTCTCATCCAGATATGCTGTTTTTGATATTACAGCCATGACTATGATACACAGAAATAATACATATTTATGCTGAATATAAAGTTAAAAAATTGCAACCTATAGTGTGTAAGCATTTCTTGTTATTGGTAGTTGGTTGGTATGGGGTATGTGTTACTCAATCTTTTTCGGTTAGAAGACCCTCATTTTTATTATTAAATAGCAAATCAGTCAGCTTTATTAGTCGTATTGAATAAGAGTTACTCTATTAGTGAGCTGTGCCAGGTTTACCTATTATTTAGTTGTTTATGGTTGGTAAAAATTGTAATTTAACTTACCTAGGACTTCTTAAAGACGTTGTTTTGAAAATCACGAGAAAACTACATATGTCCATCCGAATTTTTTCACGATTTAATATGAAAACATTTGAAAATATGGTTTTCTGGAGCTAATTTTTTTTCTAGCCGTGCAAAACACAATAATGTCAAAATGTTTATATTTTATATCATACATTTTATGTCTAAGCTTTTTGTGCCAGAGGCCAGCGCAATTATTTGCAACAAACAAGCCATAGCGCACTAAATGCACTATAAAATTATCTACAATCAATTGGAATATAATGGATTCTGGAAGCGGGTTCTGGGTTCGCCTTTTGGGTGGGGGGTTAAAGATTATTACACCTGCATTTTGCCTTGCACTTTTAAGCAGTTCTTTCTACAAACATAAAAAACACATATTCTTCGCATTGGACATGCAAATGTCAAAAGATCTAAAAACTTTCTTGGTCGAATTTTTCTAAGCATGAAACATTAATTGTCGTAATAATGTAAAACATTTATAAATGTTGAATACGTTTACTTTCTAGGTTGAGCAACTGATGATCATGAACCTCTGTTCATTAGCAGCAGCAGAATCAGCACCCGGATCAGAAGTTCAGAAATTCAAAATATCAGTACAAAGGTCCGACGTCAGAGGAGATGACGGATTTGTACTTTGTATAGAAAAAACAGACAATACCGTAGAGAGTGAGGACGGTGTCCAATTGTCAGTCAGCTCTAGTTCTGGAGAAGGTAGTGACAGTGGAATTCAAATATCTTTCGCAAAGGAAAAAGAATGTCCTGATAAAATGGAGGCAACATCCACGAAAAGTAATCTAGTTTACCGCGACTTGGTGGAAGAAAATTGTATATTTACTTTATATTTACCTACGCATACGATTCTTTCACAATGCAATTCTTGAATTAGTAAATAAATTAATAATTAATATGGAATTTGCTTAATTTTGTAGATGAGACGGTCTTGTGTGTTCCTGATAGTAATCCAAAGCGTTACAGAGTAGTAGGGGGCACAATGATTGATACGGTTTCAAACGAACCAGTGGTAGCAAGAGTTATGGAGTATGCCGTCGTATTAGACCACCCTTGTCTATTCCGGTTGTCAGATCTAATAAAACAATATAAGACTTGGAAAAATAAATACCCGGAATATTTAGCGTTTAAGAGCTGTGCTCATGGAACTTACGTACGTATTTATTTACTCATTGCCGTGTAATATATTTTATTTGGGCAGGGTGCGTACTTTTACTCTTGCTGACAAAATATTTAATAATGTAATACTTATAAATAGGTGGATCCTCCTCATCCTTTCAGTAGAGCTGGAACCTTTAGCCACACAGATGCCCCCACATGCACATGTCGTTTATGCGGTGCAAACCGCAAAGTTGTGTAAGTGGGATAATAATAAACATAAATGCAAGCCTCGCACTTTTGTAGAGATAGGGGGATATAACCCCGCTAGGGCGCCCAGGTGTCCAGGCACTCTGAAGGAGCGCCCAAATTCCCAGGGCGCCAAAAGCTTGTTTCAGGCGCCGCAAGGCGCCCGAAAATGGATTTTGGGCGCTGTGGCAGCATAAAACTGGTTTTTGAGAGCTTAAAAGTTCATCTCTTATAAATCCCCTGAACATCCCTCCAATTAATGGGTTTTTGATTGCCCTGGCGCTCGCGGTGTAGATCCCCTGCATATCCCCGCTCGGGCGGCCTCCCAGGACGATCGAACAAAATTTCGAGGCATGCATGAATGCTGTTGTTGAATATCATATCATATCTGATTTATGTGAATCATAATGACTATCTTTAATTTTTCAGTGATTACTTAGAAAGCGAAGGAATAACACTAGATCATATTCTTGATGCCGCGATTGACTGTGTCAGTAATAGGCTTGCAAGTATTGTAATGGCACAGATGAGAATGAGATTTCTGGATAAAAATTATGTATATTTAGACCTCAAAGACGGATTTGAAGCCATCGTACCGCCGTAAGTCAAATTATTACTATTTCTTTTATTTAAAGTGTGTTTCAAACTTTAACTTATAATTTATAATTATTCGTATTATTAGATTAACCGTGCTCAGATTCGAAGCGTTTTTCAAACAACTTTATGAAGCTGGAATTACGATATCCTGGGAGATTTTAAGAAAATTATCTCATATTGTTTCCTATGATGTGACATATGACACCGCAATTCATTTTATCACATGTAAGTTTGTTATTGCATTTGTTCAGCGGAATATTTAGAGTGCGTCTCTTAATTCGTATTTATTGATTTATAGATTTATTTGAAAGTGCGGATAAGTTTGTTGAAGTAGCCGAACGTTTGGAACCTATGTTCATCTGTTTCGACTGGCAATTAATTCATTATGGGCTATACTTTAAAGTGTTTCTTTTACACTTTTTTCAAGAGTTTGTCTTTCAGAAGAGAGCTATTATTGGAATGTGGACTTTGTGCTATGATATAGTAAGAATTGGGTTTTAAATACCATAACTGGAATTTGTAGTGTCAGGTATTCGTGTTTGACAGCGATGTGTTGTATTTTTTTAATTCAAGGTGCGTAATAGCAGAATTATTCAACCTAATCGTCCTGGAGAAATGTGTACTAGAGATATAATGGAGAAGTATGACGCACTAGTGCTACAAATGAATGTGGTCAGAGACTTATGGGACGCTAAACTACTTCCGTTTAAGTTGTAAGCTCAAATTCGCATTAATTTGTGTATTTCATTCCATTAAAGAGAGCGATATATATATAACTTATCTATAATTTCTAGTGAGGAAAAACAACTATCGATTCAGCAGTTGAAATTGAACTCTTTATTTCCTCCATATCGTCCTTTGGAAGAGAATATATTAATGATTCATACTGCCATATGGAATCCGGAGAAACACCGATACGATTTAGGACTACATCTTGATTCCGAAGATGAGGAAGAAGTTATCAATTCGGAACCTATATTAGAAGTCAGTCTTACAAATCCTACAAATAGAGAAGAGAAAGCTTGTATTCAAGTTTTTTGCAAGGACAAGGCAATTATGGAGTCTCCAATTTCTATCAGAGAGGTACACATTTAAAAAAATGTTTTAATTCAAATTTAGTGACTTTGCTTCTATAATTTTGTGATCCTATAATTAGCAACACACACCCTGGAATGTTGGAAAAACAACGATGGAAGCTGTAAGGAAAGTGTTTAAATTGAAACCTTCGCTGTCTAAATCTTCAGAGTCTTTGAATAATCAATCAGATGATAAATCAATGGACTCACGTCCTACCATAAGGGCATATTCTAAGCGACCATTATTTAAAAGAACAATTGGGAAAGGGCTTCATCCACCAAGATGTGTTGTGTTACCTGTCAGATTTTCAAAAGGCAGAACATTCGCTAAAGGAATTATAGCCCACAAAATGCTCTCGTTGAAACGAAAGCGTTTTAGCATAAAACTGGCTAAATTACACAAATACAAAAAACTAAAATCTGTCCATAAAAGTTCGGCAGCTAAATATCACGCAACTCTAGAAGAAATGTTGGGATTCGCAATTTATATAGGTAATTTAATGAAACAAGTAGTAATGGATTTCTGTAATTCATGTTTGTTCGTATTGGTCATTGATGTTTATCATTGCAGGATCAAAGGCTGTAAAATTTGTGGAAAGTGACGGTAAAAAATCTCCGGATGACGAAAAATTTTTTGTGGCATTTCGCTACAGCAAATGCAAAGTTGCCGAAAAGAGCCCTCCAAGGACTTTAGTACCTTTGGATCAAGTGATGTCACTTTTATACGGAACACTGTATAAACATTCGCTGCTAACAGAAAAAGAAAGAAAGAGCGCGAGCTTTCGGCTCTTCCAGGTGAAAACTGTAAATTTCCATTACTATTATTGCTGTCTTAGATAATAAAATTGTTTGGAAGGTTTCACTTGTTTTAAATCTATAGTTTCTTAAGAATAGGATTTTGTGTTTTATATTGCACACAATTAATTTGATTTTACTAGTGAAAGTGATAGCTATTTTGTTTAGCAATTAAAAGGTACTACAGAAATGTTAGGCTTTCTGATTCCTAATAAGTATGGATAAAGATTCACTACAATTTTACAATTATCAGGAATTTTGATAATTAGCCCTGACCTGATCCGGATTGATAGCTTGAAAGTTAAATCGAGATTTTCTTCTACAACGTAGAAACCAAACCGGAACAATATGGTCTATGTGCACTACAAAAAGATTTAATAAAGCAAAGCAAAAATACAACGCCCGGTAGATTTACAAACCTAGTCGTATGTCACAAGAGTGTTTTAAGTTTAGTTGTTTGTGAAGAAAATGTTAACGTTTACAAAATAAGAGAACCAAACTGATTGTGGTTGGTGGTTCGGTTTTTATATCCCGATAATAATATCATATTCCTTTCTTTATTTTTCAAGTACATAGGTACTTTTACATACCTAATGGAAATGGCTATGAGCCCATATTCAACGTTAAGGCACTAAAAACGAAAGCTGTTTATTCCCCATGTGAAATTTTGTACTTAGATTAAATATTTCAGTTTATTGCAGGGCTAAATGATTTAAATTCGACAAAAGCAAATGTTCAATAAATTATCACTAAAAATAGATACAAGTGTACAGTTATCTGTGCTACTTAGCAGAGGGAGGAAATGTATACATAATGCTTATTATTCAACGATATGAAATATTAGCCTTCATTTCATAGTTTGAAAGTCTTATATCAATTGGTATATCAAAATTTTATCGATAATATTTTCATTTGAAAGATGAAAATGTTCTCTACAGCTCTCGCAGTTGATCACATACCTCGCATTTTCCTATTGAAACATGAATAACAGGAACAGGAAAACTGAAATAACTGGTTATAAATGTAACAGAGTAGGGCGTATGATTCCATCTCCCCAGTACCCAATGTGACTTTTCTGAAAACATATATATCTTATACTTAACAGTTTAATGTTTGTAAAGATTTATTTAGCGATTCTGAAGTAGAAATACAAACAGATAAAAAATTGGAACGGAGATTCGAACTCCGAGGTACTGTTTGCCGGACGGTACCCAAAACCAAATTTTGTTTAGTGTTTACGAATTTGACATTCCCTGATTTTTAGAAGAGCTATCATTTCTGATTGTACTTGTTAAATTAAATATTTAAAGAGCATTGTCCACATTTTGATACAAGGCTAAATATTGCTGCAAAAGTTAATAAAATTAGCTAATTATATGAAATAATAATATCTTATCTTAGCGTTAGTCCCCACCTGATTTGTGATTACCATATTGTATTGTTCTTAACACGAATCCATGAGTGTTTCCTATCAGTTTTTTTATGCATAATAATGATATTACTGTAACACGCAAGTTTTGAATTATACGAATTAAATGTATTTTATTTAGGGAAATGAAGCAAACCGAAGTCGAGATCCAAAAAGTCAATTTATTGAATGGTCAGTTTGTTCTGTATGTGTAACATTATTTGTTCATGCTCTTACACCAGTCAAGATAGTAGAGGATCACTTAAAAAATATGTTTTGTGGAGGTCCACTAACTAAAAAGTAAGTGGTTTCACATTTATTTGATCCTTTTTAGTTTATTTGTTTGAGTAAATTAACTTAATTAATCTAATGCTGAATTTGTTTTACAGAGTTCATGAAGCAGATCCAGAAGTTATGGAACTCATACATAACGCTTTGGCAAGAGCGGTGGACGAAGAGGATAGAGAAAGAATTAAAAAACGTTTGCTAGAAGCACTAAAACCTTTATTAAAATATATGGAACCTAACTTGACGGACTTTTCAGAGGCGTCTAAAAAAACTTTTGATAAACTCCGACCTGGTCGTGTACTTAACAAACATAATGGTAATAATCATTTTTTTAACATCAACAAATATGCACGATATTCCCCTGCAATGCGATCGCCCTTTCTTTTGTGCCATTGTTTTATGTACAGGGTGACAATGAAATGGACTTGACAGTTGGTATAGGTGTCCCACTTCCCCAACTGGAGAGTTGGAGAAGTGGTATATGATGGGGGAGAACCATTTATTAATGATCACTGCCATAAACAAACTATGGTAGCCCTATTGGACTCAGTATACTTAACAACTTATTTTCAAAAATGAATGAAAAACATGTTTAACAATATATTACATTGGGGTAATTTTAAATAATTAATTTTTGTTGACTAAAGTGATTATTCATGATTTGAATGGATCCTTTTATAGCACTAGTGTTTATTTCGTGTCTAATTGATTTAGGTAATGATAGTTTTTTCCTGAATTCTTCGAAGAAATTAGTTATGGTACCTCGGGCTCCAATGAACAAACCAATGACTTCTAATTTTTTCAGTATGTATTTTTCATAAAAATACTCGATTGCTGGATTGTATTTTTCACTTTTTTCCTCGTGAACTTCTTTTGGTTGATTACACTTAAATCGATTCTCTAACATAGTATCAAATAAAAGTAGGATTACTTCAATATCACTACCAGTTACGAAGTTATTGCGATTTTAATTAACAAACTTCCAAAATATTTTTTATACGATATTGATAAAGCCAATGTGAAAACCTAAATATTGAAAAGTGTTTAATATTTGTAACTAAAACGAATTTGAGCTCATCCCTTGTCAATGTATAATTTGAAACGCTTAAGAACTGATCTGCATGCATTTTTGCAAGTTGATAATGGAATAGCTTGGAACTCCTCAGTGATCGCAGTTTTCAATGCTGCAATTGTCTGGTTTGTGCATGTACACCTTAGCTTTCAGGTCGCCCCGCAACCAAAAGTCACAGGGAGCCAGATCAGGAGGTCTAGGAAATGCATGCGTATAAATTATCAGTTCTTAAGCGTTCATTTCATTGTGGCAGCTTAATAGGGTTTGCATCCAATTAAAGCGTATGTATATTTAGGTTAATTATATTTTTACTTCCATGAATAGTTTTATTAAATGTATATATATTCATTCATTGTAAGTAGTTTAATAATTAATTATTTATTTACTATGCCTCACTGCACGAGTGATTGGACTCTTTTCGTACTTGCGAAAGACACTGTTGCCACTTGTACGAAAAAAGCCCAATCATGATGTGTAATTATAATTTTTTACTAATAGATAGCACTTGGCAGAAACTTTTCACTCTTTACAAATACTTCCTTTTTCATACGCTTCCCCTTTTCAAAATCTTTACTATACTTTATACTCCTACTTTTCAAAATCTATTCGAAATCTCTCCTATTCCTCCTTTCCTTTCCAAAACTCTACACAAAAACTCTCAACTTTTTTCTAAAATCTATCACTATCTCTATTTCTCCTTCCTTTACTCTCTATCTCTCATATTCAATTAACCTAGAGTTGACATTATTTGTCACTACCACAAAAATACCAACTCACCTTCCCACACTTTTTTTCTTTATTTTCTGGAAATCTTTCGCCGATTTCCAGAAAACACCCCCTCAGAGGTTATTCTTCCCAGAATGCACTTCAAATATTGGGCTGTCAATGGACAGCCCTAAACCCATAAATCACCTTCTTTGCCAACCTTCCTCCAACATGTCATTTTTATTACAGGTGTATGTTGCTGTGTATGCGTATACAACACACATCTGTAATTAGCTACTTCTCTTCCAGAGCTCTTATCACAGTCTTGGCCTTGTCTTGGCGGTCTGGATAAGGCTCCAAGAAGAGGGAGACTCCAGCATAATTGCGAGTAGTTCAATTCTGTTGTCTGTTGTCACCCTGTATGACAAATGCCAACATAAAGCCATCTAATTTTCATTGTTCACAAAGTTTTTGGACTCTTGGTAAAGTAGTCGCTGGGTTTATCGAGAAAGACCTGTTGCATTTTTTATTTTGTTTACATTTACTGCTTTATTCCTTACTCTTTCAAAACGAATTTGGTTTCATTTGTTTGACATAAAGGATCAGCCAGTGGTGACGCGACATCGAAATCTGCAGCAGCAGCAGCTGTATCAAAACCTACCACATCTAGTGACACTCCACAAGATCCTAAGGAACGAGTCCCATCCAATATGTACTCTTTACTACTAAAGTCAGGCAACCAAACAAGTAAATCGAAATTACTTTACAAAAAGTCTTCTCGTCAATTAATGGCCGAAGAAGAAGACGATGACACTTACATGGGAATTTCTCGGGCTGATCCCTTGTGGAATCGACCACCTGCTACAGGAGTATCTGTTACTGTCTCCGCAGAGAAAACTACAAAATCTGAATCGCGGCGTAGCAGCGTTAACCAAAGTGTTGAGGATGAAGACGAACATGGCAGCGTAAGTTTAGCTCTATATCTTTAAACAAAAATGTGCGTCTGCTTCTCAGTTGCGCATCCTACTTGAGTTTAATTGATTGACTTTAATTAGAAATCACTTTAATAATGCCCTTAGTTTCTTTTCCATTTTCATAGTTTCAAGGTACCTTTGTGTTAGATTCAAGGCAGTTAAGTCTTCATCAACAATTAGTTTGTTGATAACTATTGTTGTAAAGAATATTAATGGAGCTAAAATTTGTTCATTTATCCCATCTGATTGTGAGATATCTTCGAATTGAAAAGCTATAAATGAGTTATAAATAACTCATTTATAGCTTTTTAATTACTGTTACCACATAGTACATGGCAAGAATGAAAATGGTTTAATGGCAAAAGTAGAATTTATTATTATTATTTATTATTATATTTGAATGGGTAATTTAATTTATCCAAGGATAAAGAAAATATCGCATATTTGCTCGTTGCCAAAACCCATAGACACTCAATAACACTTATTGTTAGTCTTACGACGAAGCTTGCTTTACCTTTCTGGGAGAGTCAGCGTTCTAGGAAAATGACTCTAAGGATATACTCCGTATTAACACCGAGCCAAATATGCCCCTGTTGTTCTGCCGACCGTGAGGTACGAAGCTCAGAATCGTTCGAAGCATTGGGTGTCACTTTCCTTGAACCGCAACGACAGAACAATTTACCGTATAAAGTAGGGGTCGATCTTTAAACAAAAAGTTGGGGCTTAAAATATGGATTTCCTAACTCGAATTTATTATTATGACACGTAGTGTTATTTACTAGTAGTTAGATATATCCAATTATAATTTTTTACCAATTAAAATTATAACGACGGCAATATGTTTTTATAGTGTGGGATAGCGGGTTGCATTCACGATCACAGAGAAGCCCAAATACATGCTCACATTCAGGGATGTATGGGGGGAACACACGCGGACCCAAACTGCGAATGCTGTAAGTGTATAAAGTCTAAATATATTGATACAAAAGAGGAAATATAATGGCGGTGATGTACATTATTGTATAAATAACATTACAGGTAGCAATGGGCATGGTATTGCAGCCATGATGAGTCCAGAGGATTGCAAACGATGTACAAGTCAAATGGTTCGAATTTCCTATCATTAAATCTATTAAACATAAAATATAACAAGGGTTGACAAATCGCAGCCAGCTGCCACATATCGCTATGCCTGGCATTTTCTCTATTAAATATAGGTGAGGAATAAAGGTGAAAATCGCCAAATGAGACAGTCACGCTCAAATTTTCTAACCAAATGCACAAATATTTCTGGAAAAATTAAATACTTTGTAAACTGCATTTGTACATTGAACTGAAACTAACTTTTACATATGGCAAATTTTCCACATTATTATTCCGTTTATTAAAAAGTCACCAATTATTTTGTGTGCGAGAAAGTGTCACATTACGTCATAGCAACAACATATGCTGGTATGTACCAAGTATGCCACTGACACGGCAATTATTTATGCTGGTCAGTTGCTGGTAGAAAGTGAACTGGTATTATTGCAATCCTGAATTTAACGTGATACACTATTTGTAGATTCACCAGTCCAATAATTGGCTATATGAAATCGCGTATGAACGTCAATGCGCCTTATAGCCAGTGACTTAGTGGTAGTAAAAACAAATGTTCCTAATTGCATTTGCTCGTGTAGTGGAAATGTAACTACACTTTAAATTTACAAACACTCGAGGCACCAATTTTCCCCATATGATATCCCAGGAACCAATGATCTAATTTCCTGTAGATGTAATAGGTATCAATCCAAAACTCTTATCATCACCAACTGGTTAACATATTCGCAATTCTTACTACTTTCATCAAAAACTTTAAAAAAAACTTTTTTATGTGTCAGTGAGACGTATTTACTAGATTTCATAATGTTTATTTCAATTCGTACCTGCCTGCCTTTTATTTAAGTAGCAATTGCTCTTAGGAAAGTTTGGTGGCCTTTAACAGGGCCGCTACGTAATCATCTCCTTCCGACCCCAATAAGAGGGGTCGGAAATGATCCAGCAGAAGAAAACGAATTCCCAACGGCTCTTATAAAGGTCACCAAAGTTTCTTAACCAGGATCCTTAAGTTGCGAACACAATGAACAAAATATTATTGCGGCGAGTGTTTTTAGTGTTTTTTTTTCAAATTCAAGCATGGTTACACATTTGAAGTAATACTGAGTCACTTAACTTTGAAACCTACGTTTTCACTCACTATCAGGTGCTCAAGGTGTCATACAAGATTCCGTATATAACCAGTTTTTCGACGAGTGAAACTACAAATAATGCCTCAGTATCTAACAAGTTATTTTTGTATAGGGAGGTCTTCCTGTGAACCCAAAATACCCTCAAATGAGGCAAAGAATGTTAAAAACTTTAAATCAGCGTGTTTTAGTAAAACAAGGCGCTGTTTGCCAATTTAATACATTTTTGCAAGTTCAAAAAACCAACGATAAGGCCAAAAAACCCGTGTCGAAGAAAGAAAAGGTTGTTGTGACTCCGCTTCCCCAAACAGATAACGTTGACGATTTAGTAAGTATGATTGAAGGAACGAAAATATCAACCGATCCCAAGAAATTGGCTAAGAGAGCAAGACAAAAAGAAAGAAAGGTATAGTAGAGTTTTTTTTAAATAATATTTCATAAATCTGCTTTTTCTTACGTTTGATAATACGAAAGCTGCGTTGGGAAAGTAGTTAAACAGTCCATTTATCTACATAATTGTGTTTGAAGCATGCATTATTGTGATTCAAGCATAATATTAATTATATGTTGGCTTATTAGGTGCAACTACAACGAGAAGAGGATGAAAGGCGACTTAAATTGGAAGAAGAAAAGAAGCGAATGGAAGAACAGCGCCAAAGGGAGGAAGAAGAGCGTTTGAGACTCGAGGAGTTAGAAAGATTGGAAAAAGAGCGTCTTGAAGCTGCTGCTACTAAGAAACCTAAAAAGAAGAAGAAGAAAAACAAAAACTCTGCAAAAAATGAAGAGGCTTCTGTGAACGTGGTGATGAAAGAAGCTCCTTCCGTTCCAATTAATGGCTCTGCAAGTAGCGTTCAAGCAAATAAGACTGAAAAAAGAAAGCCAGTCGAGATTAATACTATTGAGTACCCTGCAAAGTCTGGTATTACGGTCAAGTCTACACAGGAAAAGTCTGACGCTAATTGTAAACCAACAGAGATGGTTACTATTCGTCGACATCCTACTGTGCCCGACACTACTGTAACCATTAGTATGAAATCTAACAGTGGCCAAGAAGACTTGTTGTACACATTGGTTAATGGACAAAGTGAGTTCAAATCCACCTATTATATTAATAAGCGTTTTAATGTAGCTTTGCAATTTAAAAATTACATACTTATATCAATAAGCGTTTAGTTTAGTTTGCAATTTAAAAATTACATACTTATATCAATAAGCGTTTAGTTTAGTTTGCAATTAAAAAATTACTTGCTTTAGCGTTTAATGTAGCTTTGCAATTTAAAAATTACATACATATATCAAGTAGCCTGTAATGTAGGTTGCAATTTAAAAATTATATGCTTATATCAATGAGCGTTTAATGTAGTTTACAAATTAAAAATGTAGCGTTGCAATTTAAAAATTATATGCTTATAGCAATGAGCGTTTAATGTAGTTGGCAATTTAAAAATTACATATACACTTATATAATTGATTATATCATTTTATCATTTTACACGTATATCATTTTTGTGTAGCGATTTAAATATTACACTGGATTGGTTTATCATAGAGCTTTTTGTGAAACGTAGCACTTTAAATATTACATCTATTATTACATCAATGAGGATTCACTCCCGTTTAGTGATTGTTTTAAGAAATGTACAATAGTTTGAAATCATAACTGATCAGGATATAGGCGCTGGAAATCGATTTCCCTAGAAGTAGCAGACGAGTGAAATCCGTTGGTTTTTCATTTGCATATAACAGTTCATTATATTGCATGATGATGATGTGAGAAGAGATCGAGTAAATTAACATTTACTTAATGTTTACTTAAATATAATTTTGCATAAGCAAATTGCCCTTCTGAATTCTGAAGTTGAAAATGTTAGAAAAGTGTTAAAAAAGCATACAGAATATAAAATTGGGTCATTATTTTACATCCAAAAGCGAGTGAGATATGAAATGAATTATAAAACTTAATTTAAAACTAGAAACTAACTTTTAGAAGTTCGTAATTAATAATTAGACTAAGTTTTTGAAAGCCTGTATCTCTCGAACCAAACCGAAGTTGCTATAAATATCAATAGAAAGATGAGGTTTCAACAATCATTTTAGAATATTGATTGTCTAACTTTGGTAATTAATGTATTAATGTGTTTGGAACAAAGCTTCATAAAAATAGACCTCCACCATGTTAAAATGCTTTTCGCAATAATATTTTTAGTTTATAACCCAGATCGAATTATGAATTGTTAGGTAACCCATACATGAAAATGGCCATGAAATCTTCCCTTTCGAATGATATTTATTACAACTCATAATTCTTTTTGGTTCATGAACTACTGCAGTTCAAATCAATATTGACTTTCATTTTACCACTTGGAGGACCATTTTTTATGAAGCTTTATACCGACCCTAGAAAGTTATCCAATCCATTGCGCTTGTCATCACATGCAAAAGTCAGCACAAAGCTTTATAAAGGGGTCAAAGCTGGGTTTTTGGGGTTTTTCTGGGTTGTGGATTTTGCTAATAGCGGAAAATGCAAACTAGGTAAAATATTTGTATGTAAGCCTTTGTATTCATCATTCCCTTAGTTTTAAGCTTAATTTTTTGAATATGTGTATTTAAACGTTAAATGTCTTTGTGGGTCACAATCACAAGTTTTGTGTCACACAAAAATAAAATATTTGGCTTGTTCTTGAGACAATTCCACTTATATATACTATATAAATTAAATAAACTGTTCCACACACATTTTCAAAAATGATCCCTGCTATAAGTTACATTTAGGATTCAGATTTTTGTCGTTTGATGAATTGTATAGTGAGCTTTCAGTGCTAACAGTATGTGCTAACTAAAACTGCAGTAGAGTATGCATCAATCTAAGTAGAATGATTACTCAAAGCTCACAATCATTGCCAATATTTGTTATTTTATTCTTTTATTCACTGCGAGTTTGTCTTGTTTAATTTTTCATTTTATATTAAGCGCGTATTGAAAAACCCATGGTTTTTGCAATTTTATTATACCCAAAAACCCAGCAAAAACCCAATAACACTGGTTTTTGGGTATTTGGTTTCCTGTGTCAAAGGGGTAACTCTGCCTTCTTCGAAATCCAAAAACAGAGTTTATTTTGCCAGGAAAGTGCAAAGTCTTTCAACAATAGATTCCTTTTTTTACACCATGCGCGATTAAAGACATATTTGTACCCCACAATGGTATTTTGCCCTCCACAAAATCAATTTAGGATCGTGAGTCAGCGTCGTTGAAATCAGGGTCTAGCTGGCCTTTCTGTGTGGCAATGGGAAACTATAAGTCGTGAGCACCCCTTTGGGTAAGAGTTTTTTGCGTGGCTACCAACTTCTTTAAGGAATTAACATGTGTAGCTGTATATTATTTATTTAGGATGTGAAGACAATGTTGGAGCAGGCGATCTTGCAAAAGCTGTCAATGTGGAGGGTGAAAAACAAAAGTCTAATAAGAAAAAGAAGAAGAAGAAGGGAAAAGGAAAAGATACTTCCGAAAATACGCTTAGTGCTGTTGTCTCTGAGATTCCTGTAACTAATAGTTTGACTAATGGTTCTAAGCCACAATCTTCAATGTGTGGAGGGAAACAACCATTAGAAACGGGTAAGTCGTGCTCGTATATGTCCACTCTTCCTGCTGAGAAGGAAATCGACCTTTCTAAACTAAAACTTCCGCCGGGCATAACAATCACAAAAGTAAATCAACATGTGACTACGAATCGGGGTTACATTGGAGGTGATTCAATTAAAATTGATCTTGTAGATTTGACAATGCACTTAGTTTGTTGGAAAGGTATCACATTCGTTACGCTTATTAAACATAGTTCACCTATGAAATGCTCTGCACGTTTTTTCGGGTTTTTTGGTTTTATTTACTTAAAGAGTTACAGCAACAGCTTTATTTGATTTGTGAATTCCACAGCCATTCCAAACGCAATTTTCCATATCATTATAACAAACAGCCCAAGAGTTTTATTATTGGTATCAGTTTTGAATTTATTCACTTATTGAAAAATTGCTACATTATTAATTTTATTTAATTCCATATATATCATCCCTCTCTTCAAAAAATGAAATGCAATGCAATATTTCTTACTATTAATATTATACACAGTCCAGAAACGAGTTTTCAAGCTTTGGTAAAAAGAACTAGAGTTGTTTTAGTAGAAGTACTTGTTTTACTTATTTGCTTTTAAATTGGGTTTTGTAATTTGAACTTCGAATTAATATATGTGTTCAAATTTTTTTTAAATTATATGTATGATTTATTGCACAGGTTTAACCGAAAGTACAAATGAAGTAATTGTTCAAAACGCATCAGAAAACCATTACAATATGAATGGATCTTCGCCCAATTACTATAACGAAGTCTTCAAGAAACCAAGTGTTATTGTTGTCGATTCTCACACCTCAAAACCGAATGACTTTGCTAGCAACGACGATTTTTTATGTAGACAAGACATCGAAAAATTTAAAGAAGTAAGGCCATGTTATATTCACAAGGAGTTGTAAACAAGGAGTCGCTTATGTAACTTGTATTCGTTATCAGTTTTTAAGTGAAAAGACTGGTGATTAATACAAATGTTACTTACAGCATCCCCTCCTGGTTAATTATTATTAGCCATTGAAGTTGATCTTACGAAAATGTTGATCAATGGATGTACAAGTAATTTTTCTTAAATTTAGGTTGTGTCGGCTAAAACCAAAAGAATGCGAAATCGTGCCCAACGTCGGGATGGTGACGATTACGACGATCCAGATTATTGCGACGGTGAGCAAAGCGAGACTGTGGAGGCAGCAGGGATTTGTGACTTCGGAACTAAATTCCGACAGCGTCCTATTACTAATTACCCCAAAAAAGTTAGTTGTCGCCAAAAACTCTCACATATTGGAACTAATTCTGTAAATGCAGAAACAAAACAAAAAGGATATGGGCAGACGAACACGGGTAATTTTCAAGGTAGAAATTACGTGAATACTGCTAGAATATTTAGGAGCCAACAAATGGAGGTAATGGACACGTGTGGGGACGAAGAACCCAGTCACTATAATGTTCGAGGGCGAAATTCTGGAGGAGTTTTCAACAATCCGAATGTGATACCTCGTTACGCCAAAGCTCGCGAACAAATGAATGGGGGTCATGAAGTAACTAATGAATCGTTTCACGGTCACCATAACGTGATGAGAAATTCTGTCCACCAAAATCCTGTTAGCATACACCCCAATTACACACATATACCCTTCGAACCAACCACTACAAATTCGTCTTCATGTTCTGTCGAGTATCGAGGTAATCAGCCCTTGGATACAAGACGTTGTCAAGCCAATGTAGTCAAGCAGTCGAATGACGGAGACTGTGCTGAGGATGCAAGTTTAGTTGATGATCGTTGGAAATCGGCCAAGGGAAAAGTTCTGAATGCATCTAATTCTGATGTGCCAAATGTGTCAAACAGATGGGACGCTTTACTGAAGGAGTCTTACGGGTCCACATTTGGACCTTTTACTGTTCAAGCGGGAGATCGACAAACTTGGAGTCCATGGGGAGAACTAAGTGGAACTGAAGCGTCTAGTCCTGACCAATCTAGTCGGCCACAATCGTGTGACATGCTGATCACTGAGATGAAGGTGGATTACAACGGATCAGCTTACGGATATAATGGATATAACCAGAAACCTGGCTGTACAAGTCCTGTGGAGAGACCAACTCCTATTCCTATTGGGGTTGCTCCTCCTAGAGAAGGAGTTCATCAAAATGGCTTCCCACAGACCATTAAGAAGCAGTGCTTGGTAAATCCAATTGCCAGACCATCTTCTAGAAATTCTCGTCCCGACTCAATGTTGAGTAATCGGAGTTCCGCCGAAGATCTATCGGTAAACAGAATTTCATTACCTACCAGCAGTCCTGCAATAACCAGCACTCTGCAACCGCCATCCAGCACTGCATTTGGTGTTCGAGATGTTTTCACTAATACAAATCGCCAAGAAGTTTTCGGAGAGTCAAGTTTCACCCCTGGATATCCATCCTCCGTGGATCATAGCTACGTTCAGAATGAGAGTCAAGCGTCAGTATCTATCAAGCCCATTTTACCTATAGGCAGTCGACCAACTAATTTAGCTTATACAAACGGATGTGAAAGTAATGCAATGTTTCCCACTTCCAATCCCTGCTCCGGAAATTATAAAACTGGTTTGACATCAATGCCAACGTACCAATGGGGTGGAAACTGCAACGACAATCGAATGGATTGCTCTAGAATTTCTTTAGGAGGATTGGGTTCCGGATCATCGTTTTTCGGACATAACAACAGCTACGAAGGATCAAATATACCACAAGAAAATGGTAATCACAATTTGTTCAAAACCTTCCAATCTCGTGTGCCACAATGCCATGAGCCAATGACCATTGATCCCACAAGGCAAAATCAGTTCAAAGGGAACAACATGAGCGACTATTACAGAGGTAATTAATATATTTATTCATTTTCGCATTTTCAATCTACTATACTTATTTATTTATTTTATCTCAAGAACGTCATACAGAGTTCACTTCTATAGCTAACTTAAAAGTAACAGAAGGCAAAAAGCCAATTCTAGTAGGATTAAAAAAGAAAAACTAGTAACCAGTACGCAGAATGATAAGATTAGATGGACTTGTGCTGGAATTAACTAATAGAGTAAATCAGTCCGTTTCATAATATACAGTTTTGAGGATTTGAATATAACACTAGATGTAATCAAATATTATATTGTGAAATTAAATAATTCAATGACTGGTTTTTCAAATTTTCGAATTTGTACAGTTCAGAGGAATACTATATTATTGGTTATTTATGACAGGAAACTTTTTGCACTTATGTCGCTCAAATATTTCTCGCAAATGACCAATAGTAGAATGAATATTTCTTTTTAGATAGTTTGGGGTGTCTTACTAGGTAGAATATGTACGTGTATTAAGTTTAAAGTAGGTATGTGTTCCCAATTAACATGGAAATGATAGTAAAAGTGTTTTCCAAGGCAAGAACTCTCACAGAAAAGACGTTGCTCTAAGTAGCCAGCAGTAAAAAAAAGTTCATAAAATCGGGGTCTGGGCTTCTCTTGATAGCAATCAGTTTACATTTTCATTACCAACTTGTGCTTTCATTTTAATACCCTAAAATTAAATAAGGTAAGTATGGAGATTATTAGTATTTCTCTATCTGTGTCTGTAACTGTATTGTATCACATTTTATTATAATTCAGCGAACATAACAGAAGGAGAAATATTCATAATTTTATTACTTACCTAATTAGTTTATTATAACCAAATCTCAAAATTCAGTTTTGGTTTACCATCCGTCAATTAATTTCAATTACATTAGCTGGGACGGGCAGTACGTACCATATAAAAACTTTAAATGGTCTACTGAAAACGAAAAACTAAATCTACTAAAAGACACTGTTTTATTTTACTCGATGACACAATAAGCTTAATCAATGCTCTTTGCGTACCGTTGGTATATAAATTAGTTTAACGAAACGCATTTATTATCCAGATCATGGCTTTTTGTAATATCTTTCAATAACAACTGTCCCAGTTTTGATACAGCATGAGAAACAAAACTACAAGGATACTTTTTTTGTTTACAGACAGAAGACCTGAGTATCCTACCACGTTTACCATCAATAAACCACGCGCTGCAATCGGAGCTGAACGGTCCTTGAACTTGATTTCGGGTGGACAACCACAGTACCCCGTTCATTTTGATCAATCATAAATTAAAAAGTAAGTCGCTAACACCGTATATTACCCTTTAGACCGCCCCACGGTCTAGCGAAAAGGGTCCGACCCCCCACGTATTAATAGCCGCGGTTTATTGAAGACTGTTTATTAGCATTTCAATAAATGAGAGATATGTCAACTACAACAGCATATTTTACTAGGATCAACAGTATGCGCACAGAACAAAAGTGTTCTTTTTTTATTTTTGCTGGGAATATAGGAATAAAGCGTTAAAAATATCCAGCCCTGCGGTTTATTAAAGACCCGCGGTTTATTATCAATTTTGACCGTCTACCCCCTCGGTTTATTAGAAACCGTGGTTTAAAGGGAAATATACAGTATATTAGTTATACATTTTTCGAATTTCCGTACTAAAAGTTTTTTTTCTTTTTACTTGTTTGATACAATTATAATAATGAGATATTATGCACTAATTTGATTTAGTTCCACAAAGCTTTCAACTTTCAATACTGAAGTAATATATAATTGGCCAGATGAGGATCAAAATTACCGTGTCTGAAGTCTGATTATTATCCTGAAGAAAATCGAAAACATCCAACTAAATCATCATTACCCATTGACTAACATACACCGAGGAATCATCAGCAGTATAAAGTAAAAATATGCTGCATTTTGACAGAATCGGATTAAGTGTGGTAGAATAGAGTCAGTTGATGAGTGATCTGATTAATGTGTAGAAAATCTCCCACCCAACCACTGTAACAGTTTAGTTATTGCTAGCTAGCAACAGGCTTGTAGTTTCTATCAAAAACCTGTCAGAATTTATTTTAATAACTAGTGTATCAGCCAGTTCTTGGAACTGGTAATTTACTACTGTACTTCAACAATTAAAGTTGTAAAGCCACAATCGGGTAACAGAACAACCACATATCCACTGAATTGTTACTTGAGCCGATTTTCCATGCAAGAAAAGCAACTGACGCTGAATTAGCAAATTCGCTGTTGGGGGAATATGATTTACTGGGGTCTGTGTTGTGGGAGCAGCAGCTCAAAGGAAACTGCTGCGCAATATCAGCCGTGAACGTATCCGGCTGTCGGTATGGGGGAAGATTATCCTTCGAGCAAGAATACAGTAAACGCTCAGTAGTTTCTTTCGAGTATACTTAATAAAGAGTTGAAGATCTTAACTGATGTTGTATTTATCAGTTAGAGACTTAACCTTATTACTAAATAACTCACTCGACTTGTCAGTGGTCAGCACTTTGAAGAAACCCAATGGTTGTAGTACGAATAAAAGAACCAATATTACATAAATCATACCAACCCCATTGTTCAAACAAGAACGGCTTCGTGAATTAGAAAATTCGCTGTTGTAGGCCTAGGATTTACTGGGGTATGTGGTAGCAGCCACTCCAATGGAACAGTGAGGGCTACTCTGCTGATGCGTTAAGTCAGCTACGAACACAATCGTCTGTCGGAGATTGATGATTATAACTCGCTTTCGAGCAAGGAATGAAAAAGCGACTTAAAAAATCACTTCGGTGCGTGGTCGGAAGCAAAGCAAAAACTACGCTTCATATTGGACGTTTCGAGGCCATTAATAAGAACAATCCCCTTCATTTTGAATTATGACCAACTTACTTAGGCTCTTCAGTCGAAACGAAGCAGGCGAAAAGCTCAAATGCATTCAATCGCAATCGCATAAACCCAAAAGTTAACGCCCAATAGTTTCTCTCATGTAAACATACTATACCGGATATTAATTTGTATCGGGTGAAGTACTCTGTCTTTAATATCAACTGGTTACCTGGATAATTGTTGAATTCTAAACTAATACAGGCATGCAGCACACCTACACAGACAGACAAATTTTCTGGAAACAATATGTACCATCTGATACATAATCATCCGAATCATAATAAAGTGTGCAAGATTTTTACCGAAGACTTACTTATCGGTAAAAGACTTTACCTGTTTACTGACAGGACAGGTGTCAACACTCAATCAAATCACAACTCATCTGTGGACAGAACTTTGAGGACACCCAATGGCTGTGCTAGTAAAAGAGCAATTATCGACTTCATTGATTTGGTTTGACTTTGAACTGGGAAAGAGCCGAGCTTGAAAATCCAAAAACTAACTCCAAATGTACTGCCCTTTGTACATTCTTGGGGTGGGGTGTATGCAATTTTACTTTATGGAGACTTTCTGAAACTACAGCCGTAATTTGCATTTCTTCCAAAATGTGAAAAAGTTGCCTAAATAAAGTTCGGTGTTCATTTTAGTGGCAAGTATATATTTTTACTACCACATGAGGGCGACTTATTTGGATTTTTGAGGTAATGCAACCACCAACCCTCAAGAAATCCCAACGTTCATAGAGCTTAAGATCATTCGACCAAAATAAAATGTGAATTGACTTCCTTCATGATTGAAAATAAAGTAAATTGTGCGTTCATTATTCAGGTTTACACCAATATTCAGTGATGTAAAAGAGATCCAAAATGAATGACTCACATTTTGAGATTTCATCAACAATCCACGAACAAGTGTATTAATCAGAGTCGATCGAACTGGAAACATTTGCGTTAATAGTTTCATGCTCGTGAAGTTTTGTTTTACCTGATACAGACTTGAGAGTATATAAATATAATTATTTATAGTTAAATATAACTGTCCAAAAATGCGAGTCAGTTTAATATGTCACCGTGTAAAGGTCCTAATGTTACAATACAGAATAATATTGTCGTTCTTTAAGTTTTTGAAGGAGAGTTATCATTACTGAGTTTAGTTACTATTATATCTTATTGTTATTATAGCTGTAAGTTTTATATTTATTTTTTACACTGTTTTTACACACATAATTTTAGCTGTAGCAGCAGTGTGCATGTTCAGATTGTCAACTAAGTTGTAAAGTAATATAAATATTTGTAACATAATATGTATTGTATCTATTCGTGTATCGAATCAGTAGCTTCGACTATCTATATACCTACTAATTGTAACTTAAACATTGTATTCCATTGAGAATATGCTGACCTGTTTTGAATTCAAGAAAATCATCAATCACCAATTAAATAAGTTGGTCTTGTTGTCTTGTAGTAATTCTTTGAGGAAGTACAGTTACATTATTCCAGTGTTGTTGTTATTATTATAAAAGTGGCAAATGTTTGAAATGGTGGTCGACTGATTGATATTGTTAAACGTTGTATGAATGTTGTATAAGTAAGTTAAAGTATGAATGAATGTCTTTCGTTTCCGTATCTGTTTTATTACATGACACAGTATTTATTGTGTGAAGCGAGGATTTGGGTTGTAAGGCCACGT
>JAQFYB010001808.1:0-29221 GCA_034694085.1 Pogonognathellus longicornis
AATTAAACTGTGTTTTTGAAAAACATTGGTACGAATTGCGGTATTCAATGATGTATATTACGGCAGGGCATGCCACACCCTATTAAATCCCAGGAATAAGCTACTATTTTACCATTAAATTGTCCAAAATCAACAAAAAATTGCACTGCACGCAAGTGTATATTATATGTGTCTATGTGTGGTCTTTTAGGAAATGGAACCTTGTGTGATATTAGCTTTTTGTTACTATAAAAAAGAACAGAAAATTTACGATTTTCTAAGAATAAAATGAAAAATTTAAATCAACGGGAAGTATTTTTAAAATTCGGCGAAATTTTTAGTTTACACACAAAAGGTAGGAGAGCTAAACCTTTGATCACTCCTCACGCCGAATCCTGAATATCACACAAGGTCCCTTTTCCCTAAAAACTCACACATATAGTAACAATTGCATGAATTTTCGTCTTCAACTGTAATGAAGATTTCTTAATTTTTTGTTCCGAGCCTACGAGGCCCCCTGGCGGCTGTGGCCTGGTGGATTTGCACCACCTTGCACTATAGACCCTACGGGCCTAGGTGCCGCTCCGGGGCGCATATTTCCAGAATGTACATGTAAATTAAGACGTAGTGCAACTAAATTCTGCGATACTACCTATCCTATCCTAGTATTAAACCAAAGTGGGGGCTCCGCCCCCATACCCCCGTAACCTAACCTGCTAAAAATAATGAATCCCACCCTCCCCGCGTGTACGTTCTGTAAATAAGCCTCCGGGGCGAATACAATTTAATATGTAACAAATGCTTGTGTTAAGGATGGCAAATACGTATTTAAATTCCCGCTGTGCTAGCCCTACTGCCCCTACGTTTTCTACGCCACTGTTGTTGATAAAATGATAAGAACACATTCACGAGTACATCACACATGTCCCCATTGATTGAATTAATGACAATGACATAATAACACAATTATATAACATTACAATTAACATATGTGCAACGAATATTGATTCATGCAAAAGCCTACTTTACGAATGTCCATACCCAATTTGCGAACAGGGAGGACATTATTCGATAAACTGAATAAAAAGGGACGAAAACTCCGAATTGAGCACATTCATCGCAGATATCCTGAAGCAACAAGTTGCATTGCTAAAATTTGCCATAATGCTGAAATTCTTAGCACTGGTGGTAGTGGCCACCGCTGCGTTGGCAGCCCCGTCTTCTAAAATTGAACAAAGATTGGTTGAATCCCTCTCAACTCGAGGAAGTGCCAACATTTTGGTTTCCATGAACGAGGATACCTCCGGGGTTTTAGCAGAGTTGGAAACGAGAGAATATATCAGCCGAGATGAACGTCTTAATGCTGTAGCATACTCTCTGATGGACCATGCCACCAAAACACAGTCAGCCGTAATTGCCGTGCTTGAAAACCAGAAGAATCCTGCTGTGACACACGAGGTATTTTGGATTTCCAATCAAGTCTATGTCAAAAACGCCGACGCAGCTCTCGTCAAACAACTCGCCGCTGTAGAAAACGTTGCTGACATTTCGGAAGAATTTGAAGTGACCATTGACCCAATCATTCCCGGAGAATCTGAAGGACCTGGAATCTTAGCTGAGTGGGGAGTTGAACAAATTCGGGGACATTTAGCTTGGGCGCTCCCTGGCGGCAACAATGGGGCTGGCGCTATTGTAGGAGGAATTGACACAGGGGTACGCAACACTCATCAAGCTTTGTCTGGCAACTTCGTTGGAACCAACTATGGCTGGAGAGATGTGACAACTGGTGGAACTCAAACCCCAAGGGACGATAATGGTTAACTTACTTTTTAGTCATAATTATCATAGCCGTTTAAAAAATAGAAATATTAGTACATATTACTTGGACGTGCGTCTAGATATTACATACATATTTCATTTTTCAAAGTTTACATGATTTTTCCTTTGATTTGTTTACACAGGTCATGGCACACACACGATGGGAACAGTTGTCGGGGGCAGCGGAATTGGAGTTGCTCCAGGTGAGTCTGTATACTTTCGTAATTTAAATGAAACTTTTAAAATTCACATTTCTGTGTTCACATTTTCACATTATTGTTTTCTGTGATAAATAGGAGCCAAATGGATGGCATGTAAAGCATTGAATGGTCAAGGATCTGGAACCAACGCTGGCCTTGTCAGTTGTGGTCAATTTATGGCTTGCCCCACTCTTCCCAACGGAAACAGTCCTAACTGTACCAGGGCACCCCATGTTGTGTGCAACTCGTGGGGAGGGGGACAGGGAAGCACCTTTTACAATGCAGTCATCAATGCCTGGAATGCTGCTCGCATCATTCCCGTCTTTGCTAATGGTAATGAATTCACAATTGATTGTAGTCTAACAGTCTAAGTATATTTATTTACAAACTAATTATTATTCAACGTGTAGTTTCAACCACAGACAAAATTAAGGCTCCTCAAATTTGTTTTCTCCCTCCAAAAAAATTATTTTCCTCACAATTACTTATTTTCCCTCCAAAATATTTAATTTTCACCAAAATTATTTTCGTGTTATTTTACACTGTGTTTTACCATATAATTCCCATATCCTCTAACAGGTAAATACTACAGCATAATATTAGGAGAGAAACTATATTATTGTTTTGGAATCAAAAAATATTTTATTAAATACCCCTTCAGGTAACTCTGGGCCCGCATGTCGCACTGCTAATTCTCCCGCGGACTCGACTGCCGGAGTAATTGGTGTAGGAGCTACAACTAATGTACGCGGTCTCGCATCCTTTTCCAGCAAGGGACCCACTACAGGAGGTCGCATGAAGCCTGATATTTCCGCTCCAGGTCAAAATATTAGGTCTGCGTGGCACACGAGCAACACAGCGTACAACACTATCTCTGGAACTTCGATGGCCTGTCCCCATGTGACCGGTGTGGTGGCCCTGTTGAAAGCCAGGAACAAGGATCTCACCTTAGCCCAAGTATCAGCCGCTATCAACAACAATGCCAAC
Organism: Pogonognathellus longicornis; assembly: GCA_034694085.1. Lineage (NCBI taxonomy): Eukaryota > Metazoa > Arthropoda > Collembola > Entomobryomorpha > Tomoceridae > Pogonognathellus > Pogonognathellus longicornis. The sequence goes on from JAQFYB010001808.1 coordinate 2,985, forward strand.
CACAATATACGAGCTACTGGAATGAATTGCGGCAGCGTGAGTGAAACCACCTTCCCTAATCACGCCTTCGGACATGGTGAAATCGACGCAGTCGGTGCTCTTCAACAAATCATTGGCGGAAAATAAAATTAATATAACTTATTGACGCATACTTTGTAAAAATATAGATGTAAAATATGTAGGTATAATATATGTAAAAATAAAATTATTTTTTAAGAGAATCAATTGAATTGTATTTTACTGCTTAACCATCTTAGGCTTAACAATTTAAGGGGCTCCTTCTAAGCCGCCTGTGCCCTTGTGTGATGCACTAACTGCTTTGGAAATATTTTTTACTGATTCCTAATATTATTGCCTAGGTCAGGTCAGCTTTGAAAGTTCGAAAAAAAAATCATGTTTTTTTAAAAAAACATTTAAGCGTAGGCTTTTTAACACAAATTTTTAAAATACAAAATACTTACTGCACTAAACCTTGAAACAAAAAACCGAAGCTGAGCTGCCATAGATAAAAATTGTCTCTATCAAACTTTGTAATCATGCATGTTTCGAATCGAAATTCAAGTCTTGATTTTATATTTGGAAAACAAGAGATATAGCCTCGTTGCGGTTCCACAAACATACAACTAGGTTGTGAGAATGGTAATTGTAGGTTACATCCGTATGGACATTCCACTGCTATTAATAGCTGTTATCGTCAATTGTATGCCTCTTCTGGTCGATTGTTACATCTTCTGGTCAATTGTGGCCTCTTATCGTCAATTACTGCCTCCTATCGGCAATTGTTGCCGATATGAGGCAAAACGGGTACATGTTGACAGAACATTTCTAATTCGTTCCGTTTTACTCGTTTATATTTGAAAATCATGGTGGAATCAACAAAGTCTTTCAACAAACAATATTATTCGTTCAATTCAAAGGGATGTTTATTGGTGGTTGGTTGCATTGCTATCTGCTATGTATTACAAATATCCTGATGTATTACTACTATTATGTGAATGAATTCAATTTACCCCAGTACATGAAAACGCAGTTTGTTTATTCCCCAACCTAATAGAATATAAAGTTGCTAAAATTATGGCTGGGCATGCCCATGCATGTAATGCCGTATTGCCCACCCTGCCCATCCGGTTCCGGAAACCACACAACGTTGTAAATTCGGCTTGTTCAACAACCCAGGAAAAATACTGCTTTAAAGTGTTGACTTTGTCCAACTTTGTGTAAATTTCATTTTCCACTTTGTACACTTCATTTATTTATACCAATAGGTTGAAATAAAGTTAAAGGCCAATAGGTTGAAATAAAGTTAAATATAAAGTTGAAGGCCAGCTGAGCTGGCCTTTCCAGAATCTAGACATGTGGAAGATAAATTATTCTTTGATTTTTGAGAAAGAATTCCAATATTCCCTTATAATCACATCAAACTTTTCTGAATTCCATAAACTTCATTTCTCTATTTCACACTTCTTCCGACCCTCCATGTAATCTAAGCCTCCCTTAAATACGCCACTGTTGTATGTTGCTTGCATGCATCAATTTATGGATGAATAAATGTCTGGGGTCCAATAAAAAATCATCCTATATAATAACAAAATAACAATAATAATCGTAATCGTATAAGTTTGTCTATTCAGCATTTCGTTCTGTTGATACTCATATAGTATTTAAATTCTATATCAATAACTGCATTTTTTGGAAGATTTGTTTTTAAGAATCGTTTCCGTGCCATGCAAGTATTATCGTGCGATTACCAATAACCTTGGCCTTGATCATTTCAATAAAACTGTCACTTGCTTTTTACAACGAGACAATAAATTCGTGAGAAGCTCTGGAGCTATATGTGGTCAAAAGAATCCTAAAGGCACATCACATTGAAAACCAACAAGCAACACACACCTGGAAAGCATAAAAACTAGATTTTATTAGCTCACATTGATTAGTAACAATGAAATGGATATTGCATGCATGGTTTTGCAAATTGAGAGAGCTAAAGGTACTAAATTATATAACTTAAGAAAATTAAGTTTCATATCAGTAATTTCCTTTACCACTAAAAATGTACCTTCATTGGTATAGGAATAAATTAAAAATCTAATATTAAATGCATATTATGAGGTTTTAACAAACTGCCTACCCGACCTCAAGGAATGAACAGAGCTCTGTTGATATTTGTTTCTATTTCACCTTCGCCCACTGAGCTCTGTAGAAGTATACGGTAAATTTAATGCTCTGTTGGAATAAAACCGGATAAATGTATACGGTAAGCGCTCTGTTGCGATACAAACCGGAGGTGGGAGAGTTTATATCCCTAATTACATTATAGGTGATATGTATTTTGTTAAATAATCAACACAATTTCAAAAATATATATTTTGTGATATTAAACAATGCATTAAATTACAGTGGTTTAATTCTGTGTATATTATTAATATTTAAATTACTATAAATTTTATGAAGAACAAGGCACCTTTGCTCAATACATTCACATAAAATTAATAATGATTAAAGCAAATGTTATTGTAACCATATGTAATTATGTATAATTAAATAAATAAATGTATAATTAAACAGTGCAAGACAATATTTAATTATGCAAAGTATTAAAACTACATATGCACCTAGGCGCGACTTAATACATGGGTAGTCTTTTCCCTATACTTTGCCTGATGAATTTCATAAGGCAAAACAAAGCGAAAGGAAACGATATACCCATGTATTAAATCGCGCAAAGGATACGTGAGACACCCTGTAAAATTGGAGTTCTGGTATACGTGTTGCAAAAGTACATTTCTTATTCTTGCCAAATAAATAACGCAACCGGATGTCATAAATGCAAGATGCATAATTTATTAATTTTATAACAAGTAAGATTTTGCTTTGAATCGAGAAAATACTTTTAACATTTACGTATTTCATGACCAGTTCACTCTTCATAGTTCATAGCTTTAACCTAGTCAATGTCAAATCCCAATGGAAAATGAAACACAACGTCTCAAAAATAATCTTCTGCATCTGATATAAAAATCCAGGATGTTGATGTTGTTATATACTAATAATTAGCGGCGTTATAGATATCCTTACTTTAAATATTGTATAACTTGATATTATATAATACATTCTCTTTGTTACACCAACGCAGTCACAATGCATTCTTAGCAGATGTTTTTTGCATTATTTTTTGTTCAGTATGTGCATAAAAGAGTAAGACAAGACGGATAAAGATAAAATGAAGAATAAGAGAAGGAGCACAACGGGAATGTATTAAATAGGGGCTGTATTGTATACATTTTTAAATGCAGCTTATCTATATGAATGTTGTCTGTACAAGTCTCTGAATATTTTTCATCAATGTAGCTTTCAGAAATAATTTCTTTGTAAGGTGTGGGTGTGTCTTAAAATGCAGGCAAAAAACACGATCATCACATGGTATGTTAGTTGACTATAAATAGCCAACGCAAAATGCTATTGAAACATACTCATATTCCTTTGTTGTACATCGACTTACAAACTTTCAAGAAGATTCCAGCCGAGTCCAAACTCAACCAAAACTTCAAAATGTCTCAACTTGTAAGTATTTATTAAATATACCTATTTTTCATATAATAAAGTTTTCATTTTGCTTTCAGAAAAAGGAATGAAAGTTTAAAAAATAGTTTTTAGGCTCACTCACTTGAATTCAAATAATATAATTTTCGTAAGTAAAAATATTGAAAATGGCAATAATTTTTTTTTAGTTTGTCATCCTTCTCATTGCTGCCGTCATCGCCGTTGCTTCTGCCCAATATGTTTACAGCGGTCTCGGAGGAGTTGCCTACCCTGCTGTTGGCTACACTTCTGGGTACGCCGCATACCCAGCCTACTCTGGACTCGCTTACTACAAGAAATAAATTCATGGACTTTTACCCACGTCATTGATCACAATGTATAATATTTTAAAGTGTAAATAATTTTTAAATTTTGAAATCACTTGTTGACATTCTATTTTCAATTGGCTGTAGTTAAATTGTTGTTCTGAAATTTTTGTAACATTTTATTATGCTGCATAAATAAATTCAGGATTCATCATACAAAATTAATGTCGTTCAATTCGGTTTGGTCGATCATAAAAACATTACATTTTATCCAATCGCATATAAAACATAATTATACAGGGTGGGTAACCGTACGCTACTGCTCGGTGTACACTACAGCTGGCGATTTTACAGCTCAACCCTTTGTTTTAAAGTCTTATGAAATAATTGTGAGAGAATTAATTGGTGATTTGGTGGTATGTACTAGGTATGTACAATATGCATTAGTATGGTAGGTATATGCATTATATATGTAGCAGTAGGTCTCATAATGGGTAGGTAACCAATAATTCTTTAATTCCTTTCACATTTATTACGAAAAAATTTAGTAATACACTTTACAAACTCAAGGATTTTATTTTCATTAACGAGTTTCCGGCTAAGTGGGCTAAGTGATATTTGATTTTGTAAAAAACGAATCATGATAGTCCATTATATAGCTAGGGGCTATATTATTATATAATTTTATAGAGATTCCGTCCTCCAAAGAAAGCCTCCTTACAGCATATTATAGGAATTTGTACTACATATTTAGTAGTAGTAGTAGTAGTATAGTTTTAGTGGAATATATAATTTGATTTTTGTCAATATATAAGTCCTTTTTTTAATAACAAAAAAAAATCTGTCTAACATTATTTCTAGCCTTTGATATACCACACTTGGCGCAGTGGTTTTATTTACTCACAAGGAGATGGAGATGATGCTGAAACATTTAATTTCATCACAAGTGCATGAGCATGAGCATGTAAATTAAATCTGTCCAAATAATTTGTCATTTGGGAATATATCTTATTGTTAGACAATTGACTTATTGATATCTTCTTGAGTATACTTCTCAAGTTGAATACCTTCTCTGCGTGAAATAAAGCAGCAACTGAAAAGCACTATATTTAGAATGAGCCACCAACTGTCTGCCTGCCTGATTGAAGTTGTGAACATAATAATATTATTATTACCTAAACTCACATAATATTTTATTACTCATACTTCATACATATAATTTAGTTGATGGCATGAGTTTTATCTCATAATTATGTAGACGTATTTCTTAACAGCGTATATTTAGGTAGGTAAGTATACTATAGTGCCTATGGTATTTTTTATTTGAGTATAATTTAAAACTATTTTAATTTTCTATTAACTACAGTATATATATTTTTCATTAACTAGAGAACCCGCGACATACCAAACTAACTGCATTTATAGTTTCTCAAATTTATTTTTTAGTCGATGTTCTGTTTCACCAGGTCAGTGGCGTATTTAAGGGGGGCTTAGGAGGCTGAAGTCCACCAACTTGAGTAGACTAGATAAAAACAGGTTTCTTCCAAAATACCAAAAAAGAGGTTATTTTTGCCGTAAAAATGCAAAAAATCGCAAAAATTTTCGCTCTAGGCGCGATATTGTTACAATTTCCATTGTTTTTGACTTAAATTTGCGCAAATTTTAGCAAAATATGCTAAATTTTTTTGCGCTGTGTGCGATTTTGTTACAATTTTCATTGATTTCGACCTAAATTTGCGCAAATGTAACAAAAAATTGTTAAATATCTTCGCGCTGCGGCGAAAACTTAACGTAAAAAGTTACAGCTTATGTGAGTTGTTTTAAATGTATGAAATGTGAGATTAATGGAATAAGAGGATTAGCGGAAAAGATTTTGATTTAGTAAACTCGTTTCCAGACGTATTTAGAGTTTGTTTGTTATTTTGTACGCTCCCTGTTACAGTTGCCTCTTGCGAAAGATCATTTCAAAACTCAAAATAATTAAAAATTATTTAAGAAATTCAATGAGTCAAAACAGACTGTGCGATTTATCCATTAAGTATAGAGAAGGACAGAACTGAGGAATTAGATACTGATGAAATTATTAGTGTATTTCGTGCTGCAAAGTCAAGAAAGATGCCTATATAATTTGCACGTTCAAGTTATAGCCGGTGACATACTATTTTGTGTGCAACGATACATTGTGTATTGTTAAATGATGTGAAAATAGGTTTTACATGTAATATTATATCTAGTCTTTGCTAATCAATTGTTAATAAAATTTTGCAATAATAAATTGAATAGTTTAAAAAAATGATTACAATCCTGTTTTAACACAAACATGTAACAGTAAACTGCCAGGGTAAAATCCAAACATGAGGTGAGCACGTGTTACTAAAAATGTGAGCAAATTTGGGTAAATTCGACTTAAAATGCTTCAAATTTGCGCGTAGGGCGAATTTGTCTCCAGTGCGAAATAACTTCTTTTTTGTTATTGGGGGGGGGGCGGAGGGCGGCAGCTGCTCATTTGCCCCTGGGCGGCACACGCTGGTAAGCTACGCTGGTACCCTGGAAGTTCGAGATCCCTGAGTGCAACAAAAATTCTAATCTGTGGTTGAAATTGCTGCAATACGTACATTATATACCAATAATGAGTTTAACCTCATTGGAGACTTTGCACCTGTGATATAAGAAAAAAATAACAAAATGATTTGATGAACAATTAAAGCTCTGTTGTTTAATTCACTTTCTAATAAAAAACATTAACTCTACATGACGGATATAAAAACAATTCAGTTAACATCTTTTAAATAACATTTTAACGATGATTGTTCATGTTGATTATGGACTCAACTGTGGCGGAGGAAGTTTAGGGACTAGATTTCTTTTACCATTTCTCTTGTGTTTATTTCTTCTGTGACCCCAAAGAGTGTCATAGTGCTTAAATCTTAATCCACAATCATCACATCCATATTTTCTGCGAGGATCGTGCAACGCCTGGTGTTGTTTCAGGCCATTTTCTGTGAGGAACCGGTAAGGACAAAGAGTGCAGAAGAATTTATGAACATCACTTGAAGAACGGGGCATGGGTGTGTACCTATGAGCTGACATGACGTGGCGTTTTAGTTCCAGAGGTAAGAAAAAGGCCATTCCACATTCTTCACACAAATAAGGTCTGACTTTCAGGTGAACTCGGTCTCTGTGAAGGTTCATATTACTCTTTGTTCGAAAAGTTCTTGGACACATGTCACAGGGAAATGTAATGGGTTCACCCTCCTTTGGTCTACGGTGCATGTTCCAACGGTGGACATACACATCTTGCTTATATTGAAATCCTTTTCCACATACTTCACACAAACATTCCTTTTTTGCGTTAGGATCACGAATCAATGGATTAGTATGCCCCGATTTGTGATTAAAATATGCATTGACTGTACGTAAAAGTTTGGGGCAGAATGGACACTTCAAAGCCTCTTTGCCCGGATGTTCCTTGGCACAATGTGCAATCATTTTTCTAGAGTACAATTTTTTCTTGTCACAATACATGCAATCAAAATATCTTTTTCTTATCAGTTTGGGTTTTCCGTCACTGGTGTTCGATTTTACAGATTTACGCTTCTTCTGTGAGATATCTTCTCTATTTTCTAAATGCGTCCTTTTATGCTGACGAATTGTACGTAGACTTGCGGCAAAAATTGTTTTACCGCAAGGGATACAATTGTGTTGCAATAATCTTCTCAACTTCAATACCAATCGAGGTGTCGAATCTGGAATAGCATCATTGGAAACACTTTCCTCCTCACCCAGCTCTGCAAGGTATTGTAAAAATAAAAATAAGTAATTGTATACATTTTTAAATTACATTTCTGAAAGATATTAATCACCCATTTCGGGCTATATTTTTTATAAAGTTGTGTACCCTCAATTTTTATTTTCAGAAGCGAATTGATATCCACGCCGTTCTCCAAAGCGTCTTCTGAATCTTCAGCACCGACTTTCGGCTGTTCTTCACCTTCCGCAGCGGTTCTCTGTTTAGTGACTATGTTTGAATTTTCCACTTTGGCATCGTTTGCATCGTCAGTCGAATTTGATGACACTACAAAAAAAATGCTATTATGAATATTATATGACGACATCTACAAAATATGAGGGTCAAAACGTAATTTAACAATACTCTATTGAATACAGTATAAAATACAACGCCATTTAGCAACATTAATTAATTTATAATTATTATCATGTGGATAGGAAAGATATTTCAATTTTACTGTTGGAAAAAATTCTTTAACAAACCTAAAGGAACGTTTGCCCGGGAAAAGTCAACGAACTTTGGAATAGGTGGTGGAGACGGTATTTCTAAATTCATTTCACCTACTACATTTTTGGAATGATTGGCAACCTTATTCGGGTTATTCGTATCAGGTGCTATAAGACTTTGCGTATTGTCGCTTCCCAACTTTCCAATTTCAAGAAGTCCATCTCCATCTACGTTACCTTCATTATCAGAATCCATTCCTGTGGAATAATCCTCTAGTCCTGGTGAATCTTGTGGTTCCACGCTAAGGCTTGAGACATTCGAGAGTTCTGTTATGTTACAAGAATGATACATAATATGAAAGTATATATTTGCACATGAATGAATACCATAATTGACATCCAAATTGAAAAATGGATGAATTATTTACGAGATTTGCTCCCTTGCCATTTATAAAAAAATTCATTACACAAGGTAAAAAGAAACAAACCTGAAGGTTCGGGGGGTCTGAATAAATCAATGTAACTTGAAGGATTTTGAGGATTCGTTTCATAAAAATTGGGCTTCGAATAATTGGAGACTGCAGTGTTGTACGTTCCATGATAATTTTTAGACAAATCTATTCCTGGGTAATACGGCGGTACGGGAGGATTATTGTAGTGTGCTGCTGCAGCATTATTATAATACATTGATGGCGGAGCTGAAAATGCATTTGATGGTGGAGCTGGAAAAACATTTGGTGTCGGAGCTGGAAAAGCATTTGGTGTCGGAGTTGAAAAAACGTTTGGCATAGGAGTTGAAAAAACGTTTGGCATGGGAGTTGAAAAAACGCTTGGCATAGGAGTTGAAAAAACGTTTGGTGCTGGAGCTGAAAAAACGTTTGGCGCCGGGGCCGGAAATACATTTGATGTCGAAGCTGAAGATTTTTTCTGCTGCGTAGTCGAAAAGGCATTGGATGGAAGAAATGCTTCGTCGTCGGATATTAACCTCACCAGTTGTGGCTGAACAAATATTTTTATTATTTCAAGTACAACCAAAAACATTAGGTAACCGAATTTAGCAAATACATTTTTTTTTCAAAAATTAGTCTTCATACTTAGACTTTAAAAAACTTACTGTTTCATTGGGATGGTGCTTTACTTTGTGTTGATAGAAATTGGCCTTTTGTCTAAATTTTCGGGGACACAAACTGCATCCGAATCTTTCCAGATTGTCGTGAGTGTATTTGTGATCTCTGAGCACAAAGCTTGTTTTGTAACCCTTCCCACAAATGTTGCAAATATGACTTCCCTCCCCAGGAGCAGAGCGCTTACGGGAACTTGTTTTATGAGTATCAGACTTTGTTTTAGGCTTGTAGCTATAAGTTTTCCCGTCGTGTCTTTTTTCATGAAGAGTTAGAGAAGCTTTTGCTGAAAATCTTGCATCACAAATGTTGCACTTGTATGGCTTCTCTCCAGTGTGTGTATTCATGTGATATTCTAATTTTAGATTACTGGAAAACCGATGAGGACAAAGAGTACAAGGAAAAGGCTTCACTTTCAAATGGACGAGATTTACGTGCTTGATTAAATTATGTTTCAATTTCCATCTTTTGCCACAATGTTCGCAAAAATATTTGGCTTCAGCATTGTGAAAATTCATATGCATTTTTAAAGTTATTTTATTTTTAAATTTTTTCCCGCATGTTTCACAAATCTGTGTTTTTGATTCTGCATGGAACATTTTCAAATGAGAAGCTAAGCTTTTCTCGTTTATGAACTGAACTCCGCAATTTTCGCACACAATTCCCCGGGTGTTCACGTCAGTATTTTTCCATTTCTCAAAGCAAATCGATTGCCAATGAGACTCCAAAGAATTCAGAACCGCATACGGTTTTTGGCACATTGAACACGTGTAAGCAAAGTTCTTGAGCAAATCTCTGTTCTCACTGTGATGTCTAACGACATGATGACTGTATGTTGTTAATCCAACTCTTGATCTGTCAAATTTATCAGGGCAAATAGAACATTGCCTTAAAAATAAGAAGTCGAATTTATGTTTGTGTCTTTCCAATTCTTCATCGCTGTCTTCAGCTTCGACCTCGTTGTCAAAAGGGGAGAATTCAATGGAATGGATTTGAAGGTAATGATTCGTCATTAAATTGTACGTGAAAAACATTTGGAAACAAATGGAACATTTAAATACTTCCGACTCAGTTCTGTGTTGCCCTTGATGAATTGTCAATCCCAGAGTCGATGAAAAATTCTTTGAACAAATGAAACATTCAAACGATTTCTTTGGTAAGGTAATATCGCCTGAATGTGCTTCTGAAGTGGCGGATGTGTCATAAGAGTGAACTTCAAAACTCTCGTCGGTCTGCATTTTGACATTTTCTTTTTGTTTGGTTGAACTTTCTGTTGGAACATCTGGAACAGTGTCAAACAAAATTGCACATTTAAGATAACAGAATCATCACTATATTATGACCCCCACAAATTGGTGATTTTAAACGCCCCTGATGCCTGATTGATTGATTATGACTTAATAATTTTATTTTATAATTGGTGTAACCATTATAATGCAATAAAATATAATAACTGATAACGTTGAAGGCCAGCTCAGCTGGCCTTCAACGTTATTATATTTTGTTTGCATTCGCTCCTTTCCCCGTGCGGGTAGTGATTCACTAGAACAACAATAAAATAGTTTCATTTCTACCTGACTGACAAAGTAATGGATCTGTTTCATTTGCTTCGGCATTAACTTCTTTTTTGATGAGTTTGACAACATTCAATGGCCGGGGTGATATTTCCACAAATGTAAGCGACTGGTATCCTTCTGTTAGTAATAATTTATACGTCGTTATTATATTATCCAATTACAGTCTACTCAAGAGAAAATGTTTTATGCAACATCATGACCATAATTATGATGTGCCTCATTGTATATAAAAAGAGAAAACTATATAAATATTTATTATTAATAAACTGCTTCAATAAAGGCTTATTCTATGTGTATATCATGTCATAATTTTTTGGCCCTGATAAGCTGTAAAAAAGTTTTTATTATTTAAGACTATTACTCCGCATTACCTAATTACCTTGTTTTGAAATAATTTGAAAATAAATTACGACACTACGATTTCATACAACTGTGACCTTTTCTTGTTTGTTTTTCGAGTCGGTGAATATTAAGAGCATTTTTCAACGCATCCGCCACAGTTTGTCTAATATTTTTCCTCAGTTTTTCAATCTCTTTATGCATACTCAGGATATCTGAAAAAAGAACTGATTATGAAAATTATATTGCAAGAACCTAATGCATACATTAGGAAAAATGAGGGATTTTTATGAAACAAAAGTGCCTACCACCAAGTGAGCTTTTAATGAAGGCTCCCGCAGCTTCATATCTGACAGGATTCCTATAGACGAATTCGCCGGCTTGCGACAACAGTCCCCGAATTCTCTCATCAGTTGTTCTACCTTCTTTCAATCTCCGTATACGATCCTTTTTTTCAGCTCTGTATTTGATTTTTTCTTCCTCCGTCAATCGAGCCATTTTTTGCCGATTATATTCAACTTTTCGAGCCGTGCGTTCTTTTCTCTCTTCTTCCGTCATTTCTGCATATTTTTGTCGCCCTTTTTCTAATGCTTTGGCGCTAGCTTTCTGTCGTTCTTCATCCGTCATTTGAGCACGTCTTTGACGCTTTTGTTCATTTTCTCGAGCTCTCAGTTCTTTAATCTTGCCTTCAGAATGCAGTGCTAATCTTTTTTCTCTCTTTCTCGCAGCATTTTTAGCATTACGGTCTCGTCGTTCTTCTTCCGTCATTTGCGCTCTTTTCCTACGAGCACGTTCAGCGTCAATGGCTCTGACTCTCATGAGTTTCAGATCTTCTTCGGATTTGAGAGCTTGTCTTTTTTCTCGTTTTTTAGCCGCATCCTTTGCTCTTCGTTCCTCTCGCTCTTCCTCTGTCTCTTGAGCTCTTTTCTGGCGGGCGCGTTCCGCGTATTTAGCTTTTTTCTGATGTGTATGGTTAGATTTTTCAGCTCTAACCCTAGATCTTTCCCGCCCCTTTTTAGACTTTAGTGCCGATGCTTTCTCTCTTTTGTTGATAGCCACTTTAGCTCGGATTCTGTTTAGCCTTTTTTCAGACACTAGCACACGCTCAGTTTCTTTCTCGTCCTCGTTGAGTGTTGTTAACTCTTCTGTCATTGGGGCTAATAAAATAAAAATATGTCAAACACAAAAAAGAATTTAAAAAGTTTTTGTAATATAGCTGAAAACAACAACATTTGAAACTATATTAAATTATTAACTACCAACTAGGTATAATAATTGCCCAAGTCCTTTTGGGCTACCTATGTTGTTTTGTTTTAATACCTCTTTCATTTTCTGTCTGTTCCCCAGCAGCCGTGGTTTTTTGTGCGCTCCTGTTATGATGTATTGGCGACATGGCCAAGGATTGATGTATTGCAGAATTTTCCTCTACCACACTTTCAATTGTGGTGTATAATCTAGACGCAAGGAAAATCATTATTATACTGTTATAATGTGAGTAGGCAGGTTTTTTTACTGGCGTATACTATTTACTGAGGTAACACAATTTTTATTACTGAAATAAATGTTGAATGTTTATAACTAAAAATATAGGTTGTAGGCAGTACGTGTTCCCTGCGAAATAAATCCTAAGTAAAATGTATTGATATGAAAAAGCAGATATATATAAGTTATATAACTTACCAATGTATTTAAAAAAAACTTGATGTTCTAGATTCTAGAGTTCATACAAAAATTGACTCCAGTTTTCAACTGTATGGGTTATTCAGCCTTACAGGGGACCAAGTTCATTTTTTCAGTTGTCACTTTCAACTACCACGTACGCCAACTATTTACCTTGTGCATTTCCAGATTTTTTAAACAACTTTCGGTTTTTAATTTAAAGGTCTCTTAGGGAATCTCTCAGTAATGTCAGTAGTAGTATCACAAGTCACAAAGTCACAACATAAGTAGCTTGGTTGCATGCAAAGTAAAAAGAACTCTTGCATTGAAGAGCGGTTCTACATGGGTCCATATACAATGGTGTACAAATAAAATTAAAAAAAATCCATTAGCCCAAATGATCTAATTTTTTTACACGTCATCCCTCTCATTTTCAGCCGTCCATGACTCACTTTTGCAATTTTTAGTATCTTCGATTATAATTGAGGTGCTTTGAAAATCGGTTTAATTACATTAATTTTAAAAATACAAATCTTTTCCGATTTTTGGGTGAAAAGTGACGTAAAAGTGATAAGTATTAATATTTACACATTTTTAGGCAAATTGGAGCATAAGTGTAATATTGTATTTCAAATGACAATAAAATGAAAAGGTGCCAATTCAAAGTTTAAAATGTCATGGTCATGACAGATTATATTTAAGTAGCATCATTGAATTAATCTCAAAAATTGGAGGGTAAATGCACTAGACGGACTACACAACGCGACAGACTACACAACGCGACAGACTACACGACGCGACGGACTACACAACGCGACGGACTACACAACGCGACGGACTACACAACGCGACGGACTACACAACGCGACGGACTAGCATCATTGAATTAATCTCAAAAATTGGAGGATAAATGCACTAGACGGACTACACAACGCGACGGACTAGCATCATTGAATTAATCTCAAAAATTGGAGGATAAATGCACTAGACGGAGTACACAACGCGACAGACTACACGACGCGACGGAATACACTACGCGACGGAATACACTACGCGACGGACTACACAACGCGAAGGTCGTGTTGCGTTGGCGGCGCATTTGGGGCTGTTGGCGACGTTGGCGACGCTGGCGACGTTGGTGACATTTACCCTCTGGCTTACTCCAACCTACTAATTTCTATGGAGTTATTTTTCCCTTAAATAATTTTTGGTACCTTACCTATACATCCGGGTTATTAAGCACCCCTTTCTAATCGAAGATACTTAAAGACTTCACAAGTGAATCATGTACGGTTGAACATGAGAGGGAGGACGTGTAAAATAATTAGGTCATTTGGACCATTGAAAGTTGAAAGTTGTATAAATTTTATGTACCATTGTATATGGACGCATTCCGAAACGCTCCTCAATGCTGCAAGGGTTCTTTTTACTCTGCAACTAAACTACACACAACGAAGTGTCAAAACAAACGTAGAGCGTGAGTAGCTAGTCTTTTAATTCTTCCTTCACTAAACTAATGATAATTATTATGTTCATTCGGGTTTTGGCTATAAATAAATTTATTGTACATTGCCGCTTTTCTTACTTTCCTTGGTAGATCTGTATACTTTTTTACGAATACGAATTTATGATAAACTCATTGTCAGCTGTGGGGACTCATTGAACTAGAGTAAAGTTCTAAACAAAATGAATTTCCGATTACCCAGGCAACCAATATAATCACATCGATATCTCCATGTAAAATTCATACACAAAGACTAGCAGCGGCGAATTAACAGGGGGAAGTCGTTCAAGAGCTTAAGCCCGCCACATAATTTTTGGAGTTTACACTAGATAAAATAAGGTTTCTTCCTAAATACAAAAAAGAGGTTATTTTTGCCGTAAAAATGCAAAAAATCTCAAATATTCCTAATTGCAATTTCTGGGCGTCATTCGTATGGCTTAGAATCTGTGCTAAGCTTTAGATGAAGTTTTCCGGGGCTTTGGTTTTTTTAGTTTTCAAATTGTTATGCATTTTTTAAAATAACCTTTTTGAGCTTTTGGGATATATCTGATTTTAGCAAGTGCAAAGTCCAAAATATGGTGGCGAGGGGGGGGGGGGGACGGGAAAGTTCAGCACTTTCATTCCACCCAAATTTGCCACTGCTTGTTTTTGTGTGTAGGTATGCAATTTATATGGAGATATCGATGTAATGATATTGGTTGCCTGGGTAATAGAAAATCAATTTTGTCTATAACTTTTCCCAAGTACTCATTGATTATTGAGTTGAGTCTTGTGAGTTGAGTCAAATACGAGCAATCAACCGATGAACCTGCCGTGTCAATTAAATTTATTTTTCATTGTTTTGGTGATTTATAAATAAGTGAGTCTACTCAAAGTTATTAAATATTTAAGTATGGGATAATAATATAAATTACCAGGCGCATACCCAGGGGGGTACACGTGCACCGCCAGAATTCGTGTGTTATCTCAAAAAAGTTATTTTGTCAAAAAATTGCAAAAAAATTTACGCTACGCGTGATTTTGAGGCATTTTAAGTGTATGTTGACATAATTAGTAAACGTTATTATGGATTAAATTGTATCTGATATTCGAATCTTGCTTTCCCAACAATTAATTTCTCTATACAACAAGAACAAGGCTGTATCTAGCCCTAGCGGCAGGGAACCAGGGCACGTGCCCCTCCCCCCGAAATCTCAAAAAATAGGTTATTTTGGGCACGAAAGTGCCTTAAATCACGAAATTTTTCGCGCTACGCGCTTTGATACTTTTTAGGCTGATTTTGGCTCAAATTAGCAAAAAAATTTGCGCGTCGCGCGAAAATAGCCATATATAATAACATTTTTACCTTGGTGCCCCCCCCCCGAAACCAAATCCTGGATACGGCCGTGCTATACAACCTTGCGCCTTGCTGTGCACCCCCAGTTTATGATCCTGGGTACTGGGTACGCGCCTGTAAATTACTACCTTAATACATTATAACTTGCTACCCTAATACATAATATTAAAGATACCACCGTAATATCTCCAAGGTTGCACATTAAGCCTTAAATTACTGCTTAAAAGTTTAATCGGGAAAGAATTATCAAACTTCTGTCAGAGCTAGTGGACGCTTGACGCAGAGGATTGCGGTGGATGTCATTCGAAGGACCATTTCCTGGAGAATGCGTTATGGCCCATCGTTTGTATGTTTCAGTTGACCTATTCGTCTCCAAAAATATTTTAGTGTGTAAACTACACTGACACACAATAGGCCAACTGAAACAAAAACGATGGGCCATGGGCCATAACGCATTTTAACATTAGAGTTTAGACCTTGAATAATGTTTAGGAAAGATGACAGTTTGTAATTACAATGATTGTTCTTTTCATTTGTCATTTAGATTGTTGTGTGAACACCACATGACCACAGTGCTGCACAGGAAGAATCTAACATTAACTTTTTGCCATGCCTCCAAAAGGTCACAACAGGAACGCACAAAAAAGAGCAGTTGCTGCCGAACAAAAAAGACTTCGAAGGGGTAAAATAAAACAAAAATATATTACGCAAAAAATGCGTGTGTGTAGCCAAAAAGGTGCAAGTGCACCTCCAGAACAAATTACTTATACTTCACTCCCTCCACCCTCCCGCCACACAATCCAACTTCTCATAATTTAATTGCAAATGAAAGCTGGATTGTAAGGCCGGTCGTTCCGCTCGTATAATTATGATTAAACGTATATCTTCACTCTAAAACTCGCCAGCCAAAATCGCCGATTTGTTTGCCATTTAATTATGGTCACCAACTTGCAAAAAATCGAAGACAAAATTGCGATACGCGCGAATTTAATGAATTTACCAGGGTCGGGAAAATTACTTGATACTCTGATTACTTAGTATTGGGAGTCCTGATTGGGAGACCAGACAGTAAATGTCAGGTCAGTATAGTCAAATCAGTTTGACTATAAAGATTTGATTTTAAGATTTTTTGATTTTTTTTTACAAATTACATTACAAATTACATTGGGACATTAAATTACAATTGCAATTTAATTAATGGTATCTCAAATTACAAATTACGTAATTCATTACATTTAAAATTAGTAATTTTACTAATTTTAAATGTAAAAGGATTATTATTTTTGTTATAGTCCGCTACTATATTAGTAAAATATCCCCATATTTCATTTACAAACAGTCTTGGCTAAATTACGATGGTACGAGGTGGTGCGTTTTCCCAGGCCTACAGGTCATGGGACCCAAAAAAAAATTAATAAAAAAAGAGATTATTTTGCCCAAAACTGCAAAAATATCACAATTTTTTTAAAAATCATAAAAACTCGTTACAACTACAAGATTACAGTTCATTGAATTAAACTTAATTAAAGCATTAATTGTTTCGTTTCTGTGATATTAGCAACAATGACAGAAGAAGAGTTAACAAGACTCAGAGATAAAGAAGCAGAGCGTGCACGTATTAGAAGATCTCTAATGTCTGAGGGGCTCCGATCTAAAGGTGCTGCAAACACACGAGAGAAATCATCGTCACTCAAACCTAAAAAGGAACGGGGAAAGAGTATGACTAAAGTTGAAACTACGAAGCGTGTGCATTACGAAAATTATAATGTCACGGAAAAACAAACCGTCACATCTGAAGAAGATAAACTCATGAGAGTCAGAGCCATTGACGCTGAACGTGCTCGTAGGAGAAGAGCGCAAATGACTGAAAAAGAACGACGGGAACGTAATGCTATAAATGCTGCAAGAAAGCGAGAAAAAAGATTAGCACTTCAATCTGAAGGTAAGATTGAAGAATTGAGAGCTCGAGAAAATGAACAAAGGCGTCAGAGACGTTCTCAAATGACAGATGAAGAACGAAAGAAAGCTAGCGCCAAAGCATTAGAAAAACAACGCAGAAAAAATGCAGAAATGACAGAAAAAGAGAGAAAAGAACGAACGGCTCTAAAAGTCGAACATAATCGCCAAAGAATGGCTCGAATGACTGAAGAAGAAAGGATCAAATGCATAGCTGGAAAAAGGGATCGTATACGGAGACTGAAAGAAAGTGGAACAATTGATGAGAGAATTCGAGGACTGTTGTCCCAAGCAGGTGAACTCATCTATAGGAATCCTGCCAGATATGAAGCTGCAGGTGCCTTCATTAAAAACTCACTTGGTGGTAGGCAATTTTGTTTTATAAAAGCCTGCAGCCTAGATTTTGCGAAATCATGTCATGAAAAATCAAAATCAAAATCAATGTCAAAATCTTGAATATTTTTTATAATTTCTTTTTTTCAGAAATCATGAGTATGCATAAAGAGATTGAAAAACTGAGGAGGAATGTAAGGCCAACTGTTGTGGATTCGTTCAAAAATGCTCTTCATCTTCATCAAATCGAAAAACACACAAGAAAAGGTGACAATTATATCGACTCTTAGTTGCAGGGAATTTATTTTCAAGTTATTTTAAAGTACAAAACAGTGATGGTATTTAATAGTCAAACTTTTTTACGGAACGTCAAGGCAAACAAATTATGTTATGGTCTATGAAGTCAATGACTGCCTCTTATTTTGAGTAATAGAGTCATTCATAATGTCCATCTATAGTCCTAGTATTAGTATCTATAATATTATGCTGGTAGTTGTAGTGCAAGACCTTTATTATTTGATCCTTTCAATTTACCCCACGAGAGGCCCTGAAATTGCTTCTCTAGACCATTGAAAATAATTTTTTTCCATGACGGCCTTTAAAAATGTTTCTCTTTATTAGACTTTCTTGTGTGGATAAGAAGAACGAATCAAATATTAAATTATTTTTAACAGAAGGTTGCCATTCACTTACATTCGTGAAACTACCATCCGGACCATTGACTTCCAAACACATTATCAAAAAAGAAATAACTACCGGAGAAAATAAAACAGATCCATTACTTTGTCAGTCAGGTACATGAAACTATTTTATTATCTATTCAGCTTTTCTTGCGTAATTGTGCACAGGCGGACGGAGAGCCAGTAAAGTTGTTTGGGGTATTACTTTACTATCCTCCCTGTACAATATACATTAAATTCATAAAATTGTCTTTCTTCTAGATGTTCCCATAGAAAAGAGTTCAACTAACCAGAGCCAAAATGTAACGTGTGATCAGACCGAAGAGGGTTTTGAAGTTTACTCTTCTAACGAAACCGCAAAGACAATATCGTTTGAATGTTTTATTTGTTCAAAGACATTTGCATCTTCTCTGGGCCTGACGATTCACCAAAAGCAACATGTAGATGCATCTGACAAATTTAAATGTTCCATTTGTTTAAAAATGTTTGACGCGTACAGTCCAATGACAAACCATTATCTTAAGTTTCATTCTTTAGAACCTTCCAATATTGACAATGAATTCGAATATGAAGAAAGTGATGAAGAAATGGAACGACATAAACATGAATTCGAATTTTTATTCGCACGAAAATGTTTGATTTGTTTTGAAACATTTGATAAAGCAAGGTTGGGATTGTCAACTTATTCCCAGCATGTCATCAGCCAGCACAGTGAGAACAAAAATTTGCTCAAGAACTTTGCCTATATTTGTTCAGGGTGTCAAAAACCACATACAGTTTTGCGTTCTTTGGAATGCCACTGGAAATCAAATTGCTTTGAAAAATGGAATAACGCCGACGAAAACAACAGAGGAATTGTGTGTGCTCATTGTGGAATAATTTTCGCAAATAACAAAAGCTTGAATTCTCATGTCAAGATTTTCCATGCAGAAACAAATACACATGTAACTGTGATGTGTGAAATATGTACTAAACATTTTAAAAATGAAACGTGTTTAAAAATGCACATGAAATATGTCCACCAATCAGAATGCAAATATACTTGCGAATATTGTGGAAAGACGTGTAAAATGAAGCAGAACCTAGCCAAACACATGAATCGTGTCCATTTGGGAGTGCAACCTTTTGAGTGTAGTGTTTGTCATCTAAAGTTTCCAACTAGAGCTAAATTAGACAACCACATGTATGTTGTTCATTTGGAAGAGCTACCTTTTGCTTGCATTCTTTGTCCTATGCGCTTTGCAACTAATGTAAAGTTAGGCTACCACATTAATGCCCACACGGGAGAGAAGCCATACAAGTGCCAGATTTGTGATAAAACATTTTCAGCAAAGCCAGCACTAACTCGTCATGAAAAAAGGCACTTACGGAAAAATGTTGATAATTATGAAGCAACCTCCGAATCAATTTTACGTAAGCGCCCTGTTCAGTCTTCTCCTGGAGAGGGAAAACATGTTTGTGACATTTGTGGAAAGGCCTACAAAACAAGTTATATCCTCAGAGATCACAAATACACTCATGACAAGCTGGAAAGATTCGGATGCAGTCTGTGTCCTCGCAAATTTAGACAAACGGCACTTTTCTATCAACACAAACAAAAGAAACACCCTAGTCAAGGTGTAAGTGTTTTTAAAACGTAAACCTATGTAACCAAAACGATTATTATGTGGCTGAGGTACGAGACCACAATATGTGAATGTTTTGTCTGTCTGTCCGTCTGTCACAGATGTGCAAAAATCTTCTTTTGTGCAAGAAAACTCAAGAACTGATAAACTACATTGGTTCAAACATTACATATGTTATCTGAGGGTTATAGCAAAGGTGTAGTAGAAAAACGAGGTCACTATTATGGCGTATACAGGGGGAGGTCAATTGTCCCAACATAGACACTATGAACACAACTTGTACTACTCTACCTCAGCCACATTCTTATATCGTTTACAAGGGTTTATTTTTTGTGACTTGATTTAAAAGTTGTCAATTTGTCAAATCCTACTGCAATTTAAAAATTGATTGTGCTTTGTCTTTTCAGGCTGAAATAGTGAAGTTTTCTAAGGAAGAAACTTTTACTGGGGAAAGCAAATCGTCAGAAATTCCATATTGGGATAAAGTTTCAGCTAATGTTGATTTACCACAGCAGCTACTCGCAATGAACTATAATAAAAATTATAATACAGCCACTGAAAACTTTAATGTTCCCATTTATGCCAATCACACCGGTCGTGATGAATATCCTCGCAATTATACAATGCCAATCCCACTATCATCAAATCTTATGGAATTTTCCGCAGCAAATATGCCTTTAGGTTTGTTTTTACCTTTTATAATAATTTTCTTTGTTTATAGCATTATATAATAGCATTGCTTAACATGGATGCATTATTACACATGTACAGCGAAGGCACCATAATTTCCCGAAAAAAATTCTAATAATATAAATCGACAACTATTTTTGTTCCAATGATACAGAGCAATCATATGAATCAAGCGTGATCGAGGTTCAGAAAAATTCTCCTGAATTGGACGATTGTTCCCAAGGCATAGAATCTGATGATGAAATCAGTAGAGATGAAGATGTTTATACCAATGATTCAAAAACAGGGGTTTGTAAATCAAATACAGAACTTGAGTCTGACTCATCTTCTTCAAAGTTCGTTGACTTTTCTAGAGCAAATGTTCCTTTACAAGGTAACCCTCCTAATCCACAACTTAAAACTGTTTATTAATAAATGGTAGGTATCGGATAAGGAAATATTAACAAGACTGGATAGCCCACAAAATTTTACACAACTTTCTTGTACATGCCCCTGACCCTATACATGACGTTTCACCCAAGCGGGGAAATTGAATTCCCAAAACGTTTGCGGTGTACCTAACTTGAAAGCCCTTGGTTCAAACATAATTTTCGTAGAGTTTGTTTCTCGACTTTCCCCATGTGTGGGGCTGGGGCCAATGTTATGTGTTCAAAAATTTCAATTTTGTCCCCGCTGCCATTCCGCCATTTTTATATCAAATTGGCTGTTTTCGGAATCGTTAGTCCATAGTGGTACATGGACACGTTTTTTATAGTTTTTTAATTTGACCTATTGGTTCGCGCCAAAAAATTATTTTAAAATTGTATGAAATTATTTGAAAATTGTTTGAAATTTCAAATATTTTTTGGCTCGAAGATTTTGATTGTGTGATGCCAAAAATTGTTTGATTTTGATTTTGACACGCAACTAAACCTAAAAAGACTTTTGACAGTTTTTCACTTAGTACAAGTTTTAAAATAATTTTTTGGCGCGAACCAATAGTTCAAATTAAAAAACTATAGAAAAGTGTCCAGGTACCACTATGGACTAACGATTCCGAAAATTTCAGCCAATTTGATATAAAAATGGCGGAATGGCAGCGGGGACAAATTTGAACTTTTTGAACACATAACATTGGCCCCAGCCCCACAAATGGGGAAAGTCGAGAAACAAACTCTACGAAAATTATGTTTGAACCAAGGGCTTTCAAGTTAGGTACACCGCAAACGTTTTGGGAATTCAATTTCCCCGCTTGGGTGAAACGTCATGTATAGGGTCCCCTATATCCAAAATGTAACCCTGATTTTACACAGGCGAAAAACAAAATCCTTGAACATTGCCGCAGTGGGGAAAGATTCATTTTTCAAAATTAAATTAGGGACATATACATCAGGGATGCAATTTGTCCAAATTCCCTGGGGATCCTGAAACTGCGTCGGCGATTTCCTGGTGGGGGCGGGGTGTTCGGCTCCAAATTTCCTGGGAGTCCTAGATCTCGAAATCCAAGCCACGCCCACTCCCCCTATTCTCAATCCGAAATAAACAACACCATTAGGTAGCAGTGTTGGGTAAATTACTTGATATTCAAGTTACAAATTACATTAGGATCGTCAAATTACAATTGTAATTCAATTTTTGTAAATTGCTGTCTCACTATCACAATGAATCTTAATAATATATTTTTGCTTTGACCTATTAAATAGGTTTAAATGAAATATAGGGATGCGTTACTAATAAAATTGTTATATTTTTAATTTTCACTTAAATGCATCTTACGTACTAATATTAATTGTGGAGTATAACAAAAAAATATAAAATAATTATTACAGGGTGTTTATTAACAATTATTGTTAATCATAATTTCATAATATAACATTGTACCACCCAATTTGGCTAATCATGTAATTAGTAACATGTAATTGAACTACGTAATTTGTAATTTGAGACAGCAATTTACAAATGTAATTGAATGATTGATTGATACCCTGTTTGTACCCGTTTTGACCTATATTGTCCATTTTACAGCCATATATATCTTAAAAAAGGACAAAAATGCAAACTTTGACCTTATATAACTGGGTGACCTGGGCATCATCGGGTCTTCCTTCCCTACTTAAACTAGGTCAGGAGACATGTATTAATCACATATCAAAGTTTGGGGGATTTTCTGGGTCGATTGAATTTCAAGCCATTCTGCCCCCCTCTTTGAACAATTTTCATCCTTGCATGAAAGTTGTGTAGAATTTTATGGGCTATCCAGTAGAGGTGACAACGCACACATTTTTTCAGGCTCGGTTCGAACTCGGTTCGAAAATGACCGGTTCGAACTCGGTTCGAAAATGACCGGTTCGAACTCGGTTCGAATTCGATACTTGTATTAAAAACTCCGGCTCGGTTCGAGTTCGGTTCGAACTCGTTTTAATAGGCAAAAATACCCAAAATTGATTAATAGATATGGAAATAATCCTAATCTTTCAGGCTCGGTTCGAACTCGGTTCGAATATTGCCGGTTCGAATTCGGTTCGAATTCGATACTTGTATAAAAAAATCCGGCTCGGTTCGGTTCGAAAACGAGCCGTTTCGAAAATAATCGAACCGGCTCGGTTCGTTGCCACCTCTACTATCCAGCCCTGCCAATCTCTTTAATCCGATACCCTCATTTCTTTTTCGTAGCTTTTCACTCACCATTTACACATTTATGTGTTTTTGAGTTATTTTATACCTAGTAGGTACATTGTTGATTGGGTAAATGAAAAAGTGTACCAAATTAATTCAATTTTTTTTTCTTAAAATGATTTGCAGCAGTTGGTGGTACTGTTAAAGATTTTAAAAATATGCCCACCTATAAGTTTGAGCAAGATGATACGTTTATTGATAACGAACTTAAAATCCAAGCTGAAAGTGAAAGGGAGTTGAATATAATTTCAAAGGTCCAAGATTCCAAACCTATAATGGTTGTAAAGCTGAAAAGATTATTGGAATACAAATGCATTCCTTGTGAAAAAACTGTTTTCGCTTCAAATCAACGTGAAATTGTGAATCATAAGCGAACAAGAATCCATCGAAATAATGCCCGAAAGAAAAATACGAAAAGTGAATCTGACAATTTGGAAAGACTAAAGAGAGGGCCGAGAGGTTTTGATTGTATATACTGTGACAAGAAAAAAATAATGTCTACGGATGCGCTTATAGCACATTGTTCAACGGAGCATCCTGGGAAAGAGCCCCTTAAATGCCCTTTCTGTCCGAGGCTGTTCTTTAAAACAAAAGCGTATTTTAACCATAAAACAAAAATACATACATACCCAAAGCCGTATGAACGAGTTGATCCAAATGTCAAGAAGGAGTTTTTGTGTGAAACGTGTGGAAAAGCATTTCACAATCAACAAGCTGTTTGGCAACATCGTTCAGTTATGCATCGTCGTGGAAAAGAATTTCAATGTGACATGTGTCCAAAAACGTTCCAGTGTAAAGGCAATTTAAAACTTCACAGAGGCAGAATTCACTTGAAAATCAAATCCCATTTGTGTGAAGAATGTGGAAAAGCCTTTTTCACACCGCTCGAACTAAAACGTCACGTCATGAAAGATCATAGACACACACCCATGCACTTTCCATATGAAAGCCATAAATTTTTCTGCACTCTTTGTCCTTATGTATTTCTCACAGAAAAGGGTCTGAAACAACACCAGCCGTTGCATGATCCTCAGAGAGAATATGAATGTGATGATTGTGGGTTGCGATTTAAGCTATATGATACTCTTTGGGTTCATAAAAGAAATAAGCACAAGAGAAATGGAAAAAGAAATTTAGTCCCTAAACTTCCTCCCCCTCCCCCTCAGTCTACTGTTGAGTTGATAAATATGGATGTACTAAATTAGATGAAATTGTATGTATAATGTACTTTTCAACAATATCTTTATTAATTAATCTTTCTGTCATTTGTTCTACAAAGCAAAATTATTATATACCCATTTTAATTATATTTTATATGCATATTCATAGTATTATGCATAATAGTTATTATTGTATGTAGTTGGTACCTAGAAAATAGTAGAAATGAACTTATTTGTATTTGAGGTCTTTATGATAAATAAAAATATTTATATAGCCAGAAAACCTTTAAGGTGTGGCATACACTTGAATTTGCGCTAACTGGGGCTTACCAGGGTTCAACCTTGGGCGCTTGTTTGCGAAAGTTGAACATTTTTGAAATTTTAAAAGTAATAATTTCAAACTGAGAAGAGTGAAGAAATACACGGAGATTGTAGAAATTGATTTTTTACACCCACATGCAAAAAAATATATAAAGTGCATACAAGAGCCCTTCAGAACTTTCTCCTCTTTTTTATGAGCCTTTATACATTTTTTGAAACTTCTTCAAAATTGAGTTCTCATAGTACAAAGAATTTCAGGCTCAAATACATGGAATATTCTGAGACATTCAGTAAAGTCATAGAAAATGGTGAGTTTGACACACAACGGAACCGAGCAGTTGTATATAGTGACTGCTACCGTCTGTTTTCTGTACCCCTCCCCTAATGACGTCTGCCAACGTAATGGGCAAAATAGTTTACATTTTATTTTGTACCAATATTTGCTGACGAAAATTACGCTTTTGACAGCATGTTAAATATTATAAACTTCAAATGGAGTTTCATACCGATTTGCAAATATCCTTTATTATCCGAAGATCAAATTCAGAATATTCATTCATCAATCATCATTTAATATTAATTAGTTTCTTCCTCGAATAATACTTTCTTATGCACATTATCAGACTTATGACAAATTCTTGACTTCTTGGATGAAAAATGAGAAAAACAAGGCCGTATTGGAGAGGGGCAGGCATGGAAAACGTTTTATTTCCTCAGGAACCTGCCCCTGACGGGGGGCATATTTTCCCATTTCCTCAATTTACCTCTAAAGGGGGAAGGGGTCCCAAGACATCCGGAGTGTCCCTCCGGGGGAAGCTGGGGGGGCACCCCAGGGGATAAAAAGGGGGGGGGGAGTAAAAATCGACTCCCCAAGGATGATTCTTTCACCTTTACCCTTTGATGGAGGGACGGAAATTCCAAGCTACAGGGGAAGTATAAATTAAAAATTAAATTATTTCTCCAAATCTGTAAGGTTCAAATAATGGAGAATTTTCACGGTTTCCTAAGTTGTACCCTTAACCCTCCTGAATTGACTGTTTTAGTAGTTGTATCCCTCTGCTAAATGAGGGGTAGTGGGTAGTGTCCACTATTTCCTAAGTTTTATTCTACCAATGTGTGGATAGTTGCCACTATTTGCAATTATTTCCCCTCCCCGAACGGAAATAATTTTTGCCATTATTTCACATCTAACCCCGA
>JAQFYB010001809.1:0-29212 GCA_034694085.1 Pogonognathellus longicornis
TTGTTTTTATTCTCGTGTAATAGCCAATAATGGATAGTATACACAAAATGAAATACATACACGCAATAATCAGTAATATGTCTATAGTGTGTATTTCTAAGGATGCCCATCCATACATCCTTTTAACGCAGTGAGGGTTTGGGTTCGGTGTATGCATGCATGTAGCAAATACATACGTATCAATACATGCGAGATGTTTCCAATCTCCTTATTTGTAATATTTGCATAATAATGTGCAACTTAAGGATTGTTTACTACACATAACTATTTGAAAAACTAAATACACCCAAGCAAGGTCGTAGTCACAAAAGATATCAGAAAATGCGATAAGAATCAAACTAAATTGACTTATAGGTAAAATCCCACTTATGGAATTTGAGTGTTCTAATGCTGCATGCTACATTACTGCAGAGACAAGATTTCTTGACATTTGTCGCGACCGACTTGGTGTTCTGTTGTAATTGACTCAAAAAACAAAAACAATAGCTTTTTAGCTTTGAAACAAAACGCCCATATATTAATCATTCCAAAGAAACGCAGTGCACTTGAGCCACACACAGTTCTTAAGGAAATAGACATCAAACAAAGCTCCTATTCTTAAGCGTCATTGTGTGTGTACCTACACATTTATGTAGTAAAGATGCATAGAGCTAGAGATACCTCCACAATACACCGTAGCATAGCATTGCATATATAAAGAGTACCTACCTACAAATAATAATATAGTCCTGCGTTTTATGCAAGAATAGCTTTCTTATCTTCTTCCACAAAGAAAATTCATAAAAAATTGAACACAATGGTTGTGCCTCCACTTTGCTTCACTTGACACTGTCACTGCAGACCTTTTTATTTGTGCACCTTAAGCATCAGTGAGTCGCTCTTAATAAACAATTTTCAAGAGTTTATTTTTGTAATACTTGCAGTACGTAGAAACGAAGACAACAAAGAAATAGACGTATAGAGGTTCATATTGCGGCAAGAGTGTAAAAATGATATAAAATATATTATGTACGTAGGTATAATATTATGTACCTTACATGTGATAAGCATAAGTAGTAGGTACTTATAGGTAAAATTAAAGGTCTGGAATAATAATGAAGGCAAGGTATATGAATATAATATTAACCATAGCCAATCTATGGCAGTAACTCTTTCTTCAGCTTCATACACTGGGGATGGGGCAGGACGATGATGTGAAAGCATCATAATGTAATAATATAACGCAGAAAGACATAGAAAGTTTGAAGTGAGCAACACATAGGAGACACTGACAAGACACGAACACACAAAAGGACCTCCAATAGTGAGATTTTTGTCACTGATAGTTTTACGATTTTCAAGCCTAAAGACAACACACACAACACTCTGTTTTTTCATTTCTCGTCTTCTAGTTGAGTTGCAATGGCTCGTTGAGTTTTTGACTTCACGTCACCCCTTCATTTCTTCTGATCAGATCTTTCTCATCTTCGCTCTTCTGTCCTGTCCTCTGTATGTAATTACATGTCCAAACTCTAACTGAGTGTAAACCCAGGCTTGCATTCAGAACCTTCGTAAATGTACAAACTCCACTAATAAAATATGGTGAGAGGAATGAGTTAAAAGATCCGTTTGACATTCCGGACCTCACCAGTCACCACTTGCTTCATTTGGTTAAACATCTTCAGATCTACATCACAAAACATCTTCGGACAGACCACAAAACGCTCACTCTCCTAAATTATTTTTATCAGTAATGAGTTCAAGTTCACACATGTATCTCTGCATTTTAGGCCGTGTAAATTGAACCCTTGTGTTGTACAATTCAATCTCCTATCAAATCACAGAATGCTGTAATTGAACCATTCATTATAATATTATTTCTTCTTACTTTTCTATTCGTTCATTACAAATAATATAAATCTGTCCATGAATAAACAATTTCGAATCTATCTAGGTAGGTATTCTAGGTATATTAATATCTTTGGGTATATTGTAACTATTGTTGTAAGCATTAAATTGGTTCATACTCTGCTTTGGCTTATGTATGAACTAAGCAGTATAGGTCTGGGTGTGGGTTATAACAGTTATACGTAATAATAGCTTGCTTCAAAATTACAATACTTACTACAGTATTGCAGGCAGGTAATATAAGAAATATTTGTAAATTTTTTGAGAGCGCAGATGAATGTTCCATGAGAAGACAAAGTTACTTTGCTCACGGACGGTACGGATATTAGTAGTTAAAAAATGAAAGATGCATGATATTCATTTCCCATGAAGCTGATATTGTGGCAAATAGAATACGTCTGTAATGAATGAATCACTTAAAATCACACAGGACAGGAGCATTCTGAACAAAAAAGTTAAAAATAATACAGAAGTCAGTGTAGTTGTGAGAATGAATAAAAGATTAAATGAATTGCAGAAAAGTTTGACTGTGAGAGTGGGAGCAATAATTCTGAATATCAAATGACCACCTGTCCCTATTTTCTCAATCGTTTCATTAGTTTCTATGAATAGCTGGATGTTTCAATTCATTTCTTTGGTTTTGTCACGTTTTATTTATTCAACATCATACTCTTTTTTGCTCATGGTCTCAGTTCTCCATTGCTCCAGGGTTCAACATTATATTGTATATTTCACAATATCACGATTTAGTATATTGAGGCAAACGCGATAGCATAACTATAGAAGTTAATAGTTGTCTATTGCCAACCGATAGTAAGAAATTGATGAGGACATCGTTTTCATTTAACCAGGGGTATATGTAAATGTGAACGAGTGTGAACGAGTACAAGTACAAAACGCATAAGATTGTTGTAAGATACAATTTAGTTTTTTACCACCTTGCTGCCAAAAATAATTTTAATTGATGGGTTAAATCCTGCTATTAAATACAATAAATATACCTACCTAGGTAGCTTAAGAAAAAAAATAGTTAAAGTATCATGAAATGTTTATGCTCAGGTTGGTTTGTCAGATTCTTCTATAAAAATTAAAATACCTACCTAGGTATTATATAGATTAAAACCTCAAACAATATCCAATATTATTATAAACTACAAATTACAAAGCATTCTTATAAATACCACCTAACTAATATTTTTGTGCTACATTTACAACATTACAACATTATGATCCCAAAGTCAAAACATTGTTTCTCGAAATTGGTCCTTGTCGAATTTTGTATAATATTATATTACCTATATGATATGGTTCTACATTCCGTAGATTCACACATTAATTTCTTTAACGTCAAGAAAAGACAAAATCTCACTTGATTTCTGAGATTAAAACCTGAATTTTTAAAAATGTTAGTAAACTCTTAATATAAAATCGTAACAAAAAAATTTAAAAGGATAAATCATATGGTTTTGATGTAGATTGTCTGCCTCTTTGTTGCTGGAACGTTTGCTGCTCCCTATGGACAACCTGAAATTGTATCGCATACATTGAATTCATTGGAATCAGTTACTTTGAAACGGCAATCCTCTTATGGCCAGGATCAACTTGTCAGATTCGCGTCTCCAGTCCTTGTTGTCTGAGCTCCAACCGCTGTTTGAATTGCAAATGATATCCCCATCACTTAATTCAACCATGTCATCGATCCAGCTACTGGACAATACAGTTTATAGTAAGTTCATACAAAAATAGCATTGCATTAACTTTGAAGTGAATGAGTATTACTATTTACCTACTTGGTATACCATTTACAGTTTTCAAACCGAGAATGGAATCCGTAGAAATGAGCCTGGAAAGTGCCGACTTTTAAAAATATAACTATTTTATAAAGCATTATTTATTTTCTCAAGTTCAGATAATTCTGAACAAGTTGAGTCATAATTGTAAGTAGTACTTCTTGGTTATACGAGAAACTGTAATTCAGACAAGTTGCAGCATATTTTGCATATGTAATTCCATCATCAGTATACGGCAAGTAGACGGAAAAGTAAAACTACAATGTTATGTAGCAGAACCCTAGCACAACCTTGTGATTGGGGGAGTACTTGAAATTACATGGTGTGATGCCAAGCGGCTTGAAACACTGAATGAAAGTGATGCTTGATTTTTTGTGGTCTAACTTATTAGGCTATTAGGCAAATGTACAACACACCCGGATGATTTTATGAAGACAA
The DNA here is from genome assembly GCA_034694085.1 of Pogonognathellus longicornis. Taxonomy (NCBI): domain Eukaryota; kingdom Metazoa; phylum Arthropoda; class Collembola; order Entomobryomorpha; family Tomoceridae; genus Pogonognathellus; species Pogonognathellus longicornis. The sequence continues at coordinate 4,116 of JAQFYB010001809.1, forward strand.
GGTGCATTTGCATACATATTCATTGAGAGAACGAAACAAGATGAAATGAATGAAAGAATTGGGGAGCAGACGCCCGGGTGACGTAGGGACGTCTGATAAACAAGATCCTAAAACAATCCATCCAACGCTAATAAATGCATACCAGAACACATTGCATTGCAACTTACCTGTAGCCGTAGCTGAGCATCTCATCTCTGCTACAATTACCTTCAACTACATATAGTTCAGACTCATAGATGATCCCCTTAAATATCTGAGGTATATTACAGTATGCAAATGGAGAGGATTCTAAATATTATGTATCCGATTAAATGAAGCGTCAAGCCAGGCAGGAGGTTAGCATGTAATTGTAAAAATATACAATACTCTCTATGCAGATTGGATCGGATAGAAAAAATAAGAAATGATGTAGGTAAGACAGAAAGAGAGAGTTACTATTAAAATACACTAATAATAAATGAACTCGTATATAAATACAACGCATGTATTTACTGCTATAGTAAAACCGAATCATATACATACGTTGGTAAAAAAGAAATGCTGGAAATGAGTATTACATACATAATATGTAGAGATTGAGTGAGAAGTTAAATCTGAGTGTAGTTTTGAGAGTGGAGAGTCCGAAGTAGAGTTTAGCCGAGTTGAGCCAAGAGACTTTTACGTTACTTGCTATCTGTATGTGCATTGAGAGCTGAAGGGTAGGGAGTAGCCTTGTTTCAAAGCGAGCAGATTTATTGAGAGACAGGTGAAGTAATCTTGAAGAAGGGCGCACCGTTCTTTCTTGTTGGGTCTAGTCTGTTGCTCTGCTTTGTTACCTTACGTCTCTTATGAACTCAAGATCCATTCCAGGCTCCTTTTTTCTTACACCACATAATAGTAGCAAGCAAGCAACGTACGTCTCTTCTTTTCTTAGGACGACGTCTCCGTTTCATTCAAGAATAGGATTACTTTGTCCGTCTCTGTATATACGACCAGCACCTACTACGAAATTGTATTCGGTAAATACAACACCACCTCAAACCACAGCTCTAAGAGAAAAGTACGACGTATACTTAAGTATATATATAGCCTACTACTTATATATGAGTTAGGAAGATAATATAATTGCTATAGACTTATTATTGCACTAGTATATTATCTGTATGTATGTGAAAGTAAATTATTACAAATCTTATATATATTTACGCTGAAGCACTTATTACGTTTAAAATCTACAATGTATTATGACCATCTGCGGATATAAAGAGGCAATACAATCATCTTTGTGTTATAAGAAGTTAACAGAATGACTCGACTGAAAGTTTTGCTTTACACATGCAGCAAGACTGAAAGCAAGGATAGTTTTTCGGCACAACGACCACTACGCCCTTAACACAACAATAATGACCCGACCCTTGCCTCCAGCATCCTAATTGGCTCACACATGTTGCTCTTTTTAAATGGCTTGCGATTGTAAACCGTCAAGTCTAATTTGTTCATCTTCAGTGTCAACTTCGAATGAATGGATTATCCACGCTGCCCAAACTCTAAATTAACGTTTACGGTAGACCTAAAGCTTTGGAGTTGTAACTCGAATGCATATTAGTACATTTAGGTAACCATAATATGCCTAGGTGCATTTAATACACTGTATAGATATAGAAAGTATAATCCATCAAGTAAACTAAATGAACTAGTTGGAAAAGTTTGAAAATTCGAATTTAAATATAAAGTATCTTAGAAACCCTGACTTTGAATTCATAGTTAAATGGTGTTGTAGGAGTTTACTTTAGAAAGACGTAAGCAGAAAAGTTTTGGCAAAAAAATGACGCACACTGAATTGATTACTATTAGTTTACCTCGTGTGTCTTGGTAGATAGGTATTCTTTACAGCCAAAGCCAATGTACATAAAGTAAAACAGAACTATAGTAAGTAAATAAAAATATAAGTGGTTTATTTACCACTTATTTACACCAACCAGTTTCAAAGTTATTACATGTATGTAAGCTGTTCACATAATATTATTGCTAGGGCAAGGCCTCTTTTCAAATCAAGCTAAGCTTCCCTTTGCACTTTGTAAGTTGTGATGATTAGGTCGGCGAAAGAAATTCAATGGGGAAATTGTAACTTTTCAATTTAGCTAACGACCAGTTTCAAGAAAGAGGGGATTCACAAAACTAAATTGAAGGTAATTTGCTTTTAGTGCATACTGTCGAACGAGTCTAAGTTCGAAGCGGTATGTACTACAGACACAGAAAAGGCAGAAACCAGTAGCAGTTTTATTAATATGCCTAAGTGAATTGATGACGTGACACTTTTCAGTTTAAACTTGGCTTACTTGGCATCTTAAAGCTTCCAACTAACTTTGGCACAGCTGCAGCTAGTTTAACAACAGTCTTTCTAGTTATCTTCATCGAACAACGAAAAACAATGTAAAAGAGCTTACGACTACAAACGCATTGTTGAAAACTCACATAAATGCAACTAAGCTTAATAATAGTTATATAAATAATAATATAAAGTACCTCTCTACAACCCAGACTCGGCCTTTTCTACCGTAGAAGACCACACACAACACTCACAGTTAATAATATGATTTACTTTGTACCAACACTAATATAATAACACTGTAGCAGTGTGTGCTCCCGTAAATTCTGTTGAACACGGATGAGAATAATATGGAGATGCTTACCTACTGCTATTTTCAGTTTGACTCTCTCATCGGCAACCTTATAAGGCCATCCAATGAGATATTGATTGCTAGTATTCCTTTTGCAAACTTTTCTTCTTTGTATGTGTGTGTGTACTTGTACATTGTATCTGTACTGTTGGAATCATATCACATTTTATTTCCAAAAGGTAGCTGCCCGTACCATAACTATTATTATTTGTTATAGTAAAGTAGGTAGCAACAACACAACAGACACCTTGTTACTTACTAATGTCTGTATCATCTTGTGTTGCGCTGATCATTAAAATCCAAAAAGAAAAAGTGAACTTACACGCAATAGAATGAAATACACACGAAAAGATGTATACCTTTAGTAAAGAATGCAATGAGAAGGGCATAAAACCGAAGAGAACATACATACGTTCCATAATTGAGCTAATGTGTTGAGAACTCACAAAAAGCAACCACTCGTTTGTCTATTGTTTGCAAGTGATTAAATTTGTAGGCGTGAGGAGCGACACAAGGAGATAAGAGATGCTGACGTGACATTTTCATCCCCAATTCAATTTAAACCAATTCAAATCAATACATGTCTCTTTACTGTTTCTCATCCTAGCTCTTTATCCTCTCATAATCCGAGGGCTACAGAGCTTCCACTCTCACAATGTGTTTTGTGTATGCGTGCGAATATTGTAAGTATTGTAGTATGTGAAGATCTGTGTACTAAGAATTTTGTGAATAGCTTGTCTATGTGGGTAGAGAAGGTGTCATGCCATATTATTAGTATATTATGCAAATGCCACACTGTAGTACTACAATCGTCTCTACTCAACCACATAATCTTACACAAGCAGTGTAACACATACAAGCTACGAATAGTACACACAGGATATTATTATACATAGTAAGTATTGATATTTTTGTGTAAATATCTGTAGCTTGAAATTGTATAGGGAGTGTTTTTTATGTATAGGTAGCCGTTTGGTGTGCAAATTCAAAAATCCAATATGCATGCATTGCACAAGCCATGTGAACAAGACCACACCGCAAGGCTTAGAAAAATCCATCCATCGTCATCATCTTGACTTGATTTGATGGCTTTTGTGTACTTATATCTTACGTAGGCTGTAATCCCGGTCTTTGCATATTCGACATCCACACATGGGTGGAATAAAAGAGAGGAAGAACAAGGGAAGAAGAAAGTGCGACATTGTCTACAAAGAGACTCTTTCTTACTGATTGCCTTGTATTGTGAATGTAAACCATCTCACTCAACATCATCATCGTCGCCACCATCAAATCCAATCACATCTTCATTCTATTATTTTGCTTGCCTGATTACCACTGTGTCTCAAGTTTGGATCTTGCATTGCATTGGGTGGATATTTTAACATAGAATACTTTATATCACTTATTCATGCAAATAAGTATACCTAGATCAAGTAGATATATAAATAATATGCTGTCTTATTGGAGAAATATGTGCACAATTGTATTGTAGCACGTAATGTATAGAAACAGTAGGCAGGAAAGAAAAGTTGTTTGTTTGTGTTGCACTATTTATTACATACGCAGTATTGCTATTGTAATAATAATATTGTCTTTTACAAAAGCAGTAGTAGTATTAACAGAAAATGAATACAGTGTGGATTCAATAAAGTATTGGTGAGGCACTAATGCTGAAGTGGTATGGTATATTTTCTCATATCTACTACTACAATATGTATTTGTGTTTTATATAGATAATAGATTTTTAGTGACGAGCCGCAATGTTATTGCGAGTGCGACTTGTTCAAGATGAGAATCGCATTAGAGAAGAGGGAAAGACGAGAGTCTGGTTCACTTTAAAGGAAGAAATATTATTCCTCCCATAAGAATGCTTATCCTATGACCATAATCATAAATACAAATACAATAGAAAGGAATAGTAGGTGTAGGAGAGCTGTGTACACGCAAGAAGAGCCTTAAACTTGAGGAGATGGCTTTAGAGTTAGCATAAGACTTTGTTGTAAAGTTGTTGATCCTTGGTTGTGGCTGTGGAATGATAAGACGAGATACAATAATAATATCATGTAGGTATATTGTTGTAATAATATTAACAGAATAGTTTGGTGTGGTTTTCTTGAAAGTAATAGCCAAATAGCCATTAGCCATCTGAAAGGAATACGAAAAGCCATTCACCACCACAATTCAATTTCAATCTGATAATGTGGAGCACATGCTAAAGCTCCTTGTTTCTCACAATCAGCTACTGCTTCGTACTGATTTGATGTGATGTGCGATGTCTGCTTTTCTGCTCTCATTCTCAGTTTCTTCTTTTCTGGATGTGGTGTGGTGTGGTGGATGCTACCTGAGACTGAGACTACCATGATACGTTCCATTATATTATTACATAGTACACTACACACAACATGCATGCACCACACTACATTACCTTTACGATATGGCTTAGCAATAGCCATTTATTTTATTTATCCCTTCCAATCCTCCCTGCCATAATCGGAGGTGGAACTTTCAACCTTACTCATACTAAGTTTGTTCTCGTCCTGTCTTCTTATCTCAAGTTCCTTTATTTCATTTCTTGACTTGTTTTATGTATCGATGATATCATTCTTTTTTTCTCATCACGATACTTCCACTTCACTACTACTACTACTGCTTTCCTCCAAACAACAAATACTACTCCTTGCTTAGTCTCATCTCAGCTACTCATCTCTAGCGAAAAGTCATTTAGCAATATCCCATATATTATGCACCATCCCACACACATCATTCAGACTCCTGTGTGCTCTCTGGATTACCTGAACCCATTACTTACTATTCTTACCAGCTTCGTTAATACTTAAGCAGCTTAAAACCAAATCACGGTTTTGTAAATGCAATCACATACTTTAGCTACAAAATTGGTTGCTGAATGAAAGTATACACACTATTTGCATACATGTTTTGTACCTTGACATATAAAGTAATATTCCATCATTATAATTTTAGTATTACCCTCACTCATCTTAAACATGCTTAAACTCATTAAGCAGGACTACTAATATGTATTACTAGCCGTATTATGTGCAAAATGTGCATACGCTCATGGCATAGAATTACAATCTGAATATTACTTCAGTCTCACAATTGCATAATTTTATTATTAAGGTTAATTCAACTTTGTCTCTAATTGTTTTAATACGGAGAATTGCACATCATAATATGGCTGAAGCATTGAAGTTATATCCACTCATTAATTACTGTATTCAACTAAACTCAATAACAGTTGACTAATTATTTTATTGTTTCAAGTTCCAACACACATCCGGTGGTTTTATTACATTGTACAAACCACCGCATATGTATATATTATTTAGATTTAACTTCATCCCTCTGTTTAGCTGGTCTATATGAAAAAATGTACTTACAGTGTGACAGAAATTCCAGTTCTACGCTTTTTCTATAGCATTTATTTTTACGGTGGTGGTGTATTATTTTGCTACACTGAAATAGCAAAAAATTTGAACGTGATTTCTTCGGCAAAAGTTGCTTCCCAATTTTTTTTTATTGTAAGATCTATCCAGGAGATAATTCCTTGTACTGTAATTGTCACAATTAAGTCATTTCAATGAACAAGTTGACCTGCCAAAAGTCTTCGTAATTTTAACTGATTTCTCTCTTTTTGAAAAAAGAGAAAAGTTTTACCTTCATAGTCACTTGGCATGTATTGTATACAAGATACAATGGGAGAAAGTGAGTAAAAATTTAGCATTGAAGCCCAGCTCTTGAGACCGACGTTAAGTAGTCTGTAAGGCCATAGTACGACATAATGTTCGCATGCACGCGAGTGTATACTTATAAGAACCGACGGTGAATGTAAATATATATTATTCAGAGACTTAATGTTTTCTGTGTAGGTTAGGTATGCATTATGCAATATCTTGCCAGTGAATTATTTCTCTCATGCAGAAGCCATAATCCCTAAGCTGTCCATTCATCTGCACCGGAAGACTTCGAAATACAAAGAGAATTTACTGTACTGTTGATAACAATCCCCCAAACTCAATTCTCTAACTGTAGGCAAATGTGCATTTGTTTAGGCTTCTTGGTGAATTTGCTATATAGGTAGATAGTATAGTAAGTAGTGGTGGTTTAGGATTCAAAGACTGCAAAGAAACTGTAGAAAAAGAAATATTCTTTGCTTTTGCTTGTGACTGTGTAATCCATGACTTTTTATTGTAGCAAGTTCATATATTACATAAGACTGACTATAGAAAGTTGGCTTTTCCTTGGCACGCACCACGAATACTTTTTCTATTGTTCACATGTACTAGTGCATGCCACAATATGTTGAGATAGACTTTCGAATCACTAGGCACACTTAGGTAGGTAGTTTCTTCTCAAATAGAAAAGTATTTAATGTTATAGAATATATACAGAGTATATATTTAACTCAGGTACATTATAAATGCATTTAAGCATTTAAAAACATAATGGATTAGACTGCTGCACTCTACAGGTCTATTAATTTTCTATGGTCAATAAACTGAAACATGCTGGAGGTTATTTAAGTCTAAAAGACAGATTTAGCAACTTGTGGACATGACCAGAAACAAGAAATCTCATTCAGTCAATGAAATTTTAACTCGATCAGTTACGGTACTGTGGTTGGAGCTTGGAGACATGTTTGAAAGAGTTTCAATCGCAAGACTGGCAAATAAAAATTTAAGATGGATCAATGTTTTATCTAAAATTGCCTATTGTTGGAGTGCATAGCTAGATTTTATTGAAATTGTACTTATTGTTAGGCTTGGACAACAAGGGTAAACTGTGGACTTGACGAAGTGAGATTTTTTTCACACATAAATAAATATAGTTAATTTACCACTTTGTACAGATTGGGTTAAATTGTTTCTAATAACTTGTAAATAATATTTAAAGCTCGCCTCTTTTAAACACAATAAATCAAAAATTGTCGTATAAAAATTAATAATAATATACTGTAAGCTAATCAGTAAATAAATCAAAATTATTTTGTTGTGCCATAAAATGTGGTTATTAGGTTCATTAACTTGTGTGTCATGTTAGTGAGAATGTTTTGAGTACTCTCACTTTCGTTCAATCCACTACAAGTTACCTTAATTTTACCATGAGATGACATGATTAATGAAATCTGTATCATGGTAATTGTACCTTCTATTTGTCTGAACTGTGTAATTACACTGCTATAATGCACCAGACCTATAGCTATGATCAATAGACATATTAGAATACTTACTTTTGAAGATTGGAATGGAAGTACACATTGTGAACTGCACAAAATCATCTTTTCAGTAATTCAATGATCATACATATAAATAAAATATGAATAAGGGAAATATTATGTGAATTATTTTGTATGTATACATACCACAAGTCTGCATTCAGCGTTACTACACCTACAATTTAACATTTAATATCCATTGAATTGTGTGCAAAGTCTGCATCTTTTTGCCTTATGGTTCCTTATGTTCTGATTTTCTCATCGACAAGTGTATGCAACTCATTTCACTCTATTTGATTTATCGTAGATCGTAAATTACTGCAAAGAGATGTTAGTCAGCCAACAAGTCACCTGTGGGAATAGAAAGGTTATCTGACCTCCTGTCTGGTTCAACAACGTCTCTCCTGCTGTCGGCAATACCATTTTGAAACTTTACCACATGATTGCACACTTCACTACTGTGGAAACATTTCATCTGATTACGGATACACACAAAATATGTAGTAGCTGATCTGATCAGACAGACATAGACATCCCTCGTCCAGATGTTTTATGTGTGTAATATGATCCTATTCACGAGACAATTTCTTAAACAAGGAAGCTACCTAACTAAATTAAAACAAGGCAGTACCTACTCTAACTCTACATCATAGATACAAAGTATTAGTCATATGAAAATTATATGGTAGAACAGAATTACAAGAAATCCAAATGTTTTTATGAACTATATATTATTCAACTTGCTTATGGGCAGGTTGCTTCTGCAACACCTTTCTGCACGTATTTATGTGTTTGAACACAAGAGTACAACCCACACAAATAGATCAAGTATGTACATTACATCACGTTTAATCTCAGACACAACGTGGATTTTGAAATGTTTCTCATATTATTATTCAAAATGTGATTTAAATGGCTTTAAAAAACAAATTTGCAATTAAATCCCATAATACATGTAAAAATATAAATGTAAATGCATTCATGGAATTCATCATAAATATAATTGCCATTGACTTGGTCGCCAACAGCAAACACTCCTTGCAACTTAGTAATGCAGCGTATATACGAGGTCTCATTAAAACACTTGAAGCGAAATGATCATTGTTTATTTATACAAAAGACGAGAAATGACAGAGAGAGAACAATAAAAAATACACACAATGTAGCCCTGTTCACAGTTTCTGCCAATATATCATTGCTTTGATAATAATTCTCAGGATACTTTGCTTATTAATTTTGACACCTGGGAATTTCGCTGACAGTTCCAAGTAAACAAGCATAAAGCACACAATACTAATACACAAACAAACTGTGGCAGTGTAATGAACATTCCAGTTTTCTATGAACTTAGTCAGTAAGGTACTGCGTAAACGTCAGTAACAACAATGTTACTTTTCTACACATCATAATAATATATTACACTAAAGTAAGCAAGACAAACATTTCTGTTGATGTAAATAACTACAAAATAATTGTGTAGCAATAACAATAGTACCTATGCACAATATACTCCATGCATTCTTACATGAACCATACCCATAAAATTTATATAAATGATAAATATATACAGGAATATATCAACTCAACGTACACAATATTAAAATACAACACACTGGCTGGACCTCATGGTTTTGCTTGGCTTACCCGGAAAGAATTATTACAAATTTATTCAGAGTTTTGTTGTGCACTCTGACCTCAAATAAAAGTATGATATGCTTTTACTTACAATATAAAATGTGTTTGATCATGTAAACCTGTAATGCTGTCATAAGTACACCCTTTACTATATAACTACACACATTATAATGATATTGCAACTGAAACCTTCTTTCAAACTCAAAAAGTCATCTTCATGCTACACACTAATAAATATACTCCCCGCATGAAGTACATGTTCAGGGAATCTGCACTTCTACCACAATACATACAACAAACATTTATATTTTACATACATTGTATATTATGTATACATTATATTATACACATACATAAGTAAACGCAACTTGAAGACTTAACCAGACGTGTTTTGGTCGAATTTGATGTACTTTTGACTTACCTTAGCATTATTACAATTAACAATTCAATGTAAGACATACAAACACTTTACGTACGCATCCTTTCTCCCACGCAACCAAATCTCACCAAACCACCCACACGCCAAAGTCATTCACTAAACTAAAAAATGTTTTTTACTGACTGGGCTGCGACCATCTCGTTAGATTCGCCATGCTATTGACGTCTACGTGATGGATATGGTTCAGTTCAATGCAATGATGATGATGCCATGCTTACCTTGCCGTGCGTGCCTCTTGTTTACTCATTCATCCCAGTGAGGGTTACCTTCCTTCATTTTATTCAGCTAGCCAAGAATATAAAGTCATTTAGGTGTTTAAGTGCCTGCTATTAGTAATGAACACAGATGAACCACAATCCTGTAATTTTATACTGAAAATCACCCACCGGGCGTCCGAAACTATTTGCTTGATTTCCCCACGTCTCTAGTAGTACTCACTTTTTCTACAGCTTAGTGTTCACAGTATCTGTACATCACAACAACTAGAGTTTTTTAAGCCGAGGCGAAATAATGATAAGGCGCTTCGTCGCACAGTCGTATCATTAGCACAAGACAATTTGTAAAACTCGGAGTAAGTGCTGTAATTACGAGTGTTTTGATATACCCCTCCATTCCAATGCGCTATTATTATTTTAGCAGAAACCCATAAACTCATAATCATTAAACACAGATTTCTTAAGTTGTACCCAAAGGAGTGGGAAAAAGAGATTCTTTATGTTTCCCCAGCATATTTGTTTCTATACACATAACGATAGCTCTACTATAGTATTATATTCAGGTGATGAGGGTGGTAAACAATAATATGCTCAATATATTTGTAATTGACAAACCGACAACTTCATCTACCTGTGCCGCTGTACCTGTACCTAAGTAGTAAATAGTAATTCACTTAAGGCTATACCATTATTGCCATTAGAGTCCATTAGGACTACCGATGAAACCTTATGATTTATTCGACGAATGATTCAGTCTGTACTAGTCTGTATCGTACTAGTAAAATAATTACTTAATTATCCTAACCATGAAAAGAACCATGGACCTAACAAAAGTGACCTTACAAAACTGTAAGAAATATTCTTTAGATAACAATTTATTAATTTGTTGGATTCTTCATATAGATTGGGAAAATACATAAATACTAAGAAAATTCTATATACCTATGTATATGATTTTCTGAAGTAGCTTATAATCACATTATAAAACACATCTGGAGCTGACACAAGCTGCATCGACATGCTGAGACGTCATAAATATCTGAGAAAATGGTTGCCTGCATGGTCCTCAATATGAGCAGTTTACTAGTGTCAGTTTTGTTTCAAATGTAATTGCAGTAATAAGCGTTGGAAACTATTGCACCAATTGAAGTGCTGGAAAGAGTGGGTACTACAATGGAATCTATTAGTTTCCACTAAAGTGGGAAAGTATTAGAAACGAAAAGGGTATCATTTGGGGTAGCATAATTGCTGAAATCTTTCCAGTTATTGGAAACAAAAAGTGCCTCGGAGCAGCATAGTATGAAACGCCCGGGTTTCCACTAAATATTTTCCTTTTGTAATGACTGATCAATACCAAAAAGTGCATTAAAGATACGCTGTGTACGTCAAATTGTAACAATTGCCTTCAGGATATTCACCAAGATGTTTCTCCTCTCTTAGCTTGAATAACGGAATCTATTTCTTGGACTCTGGTTACTGCGTCTCGTAGTCGTAATGTCCGTAACTATGCACTTTTCACGAAACAGGGCTGCAGGCTGTTGTTCACTGATTTCATTTCTTTTTTAAAACTATAATTGACGGAAAATTGTTGTGAAAATGTAATATCTATATGTCATATCTATGTAATTGTTAATGAAAATAAATAACATTGTTTCATGTAAAGTGAGTATACAAACTTAAACTCTAAACTGTATTGTCCAGCAACTGGATCGATGACAAGGTTCAATTTGGTGATGGGGATATAATTTGCAACTCGAACAGCGGTTGGAGTTCGGAGTACACAAACTGGGTATGCGAGTCTGACAAGTTGATCCTGACCATAAGAGGATTGTAGTCTCAAAGTAGCTCATCTCAATGTATGCATTACAATTTCAGTTTGTCCATAGGGAGTAGCAAACTAGCAAACGCTCCAGCAAACAAAGAAACAGACGAGTGCAATCTACTATATTGAAATATTTATTATATTATATAAATGTAACAAACAACCAATTAATTATGGATAATTTCGTTGAAGTAAATTCATATACTAATTATGTAAGCCAACAAACAATTCATTGAATAAGTTCGATCTAGTTATTAAATTGATGCATTTTTAAAGCTATGTTAGTTTTGTGATGTTGGGTGATAGACTGAGGTAATAATTTTCGAATTTCCATTTCAATTTCTATTTTTACACAAACGTCTGTTTTTGTCCCGTTTCCGATTTTGAGCAGCAAATTATATTATGCGAAATTGTAAACTTATTGCACAATATTATGTTCTTTTACATGGCTATCTTTACAATAAATTAAGGTATACCTTTGCTTATAAATAATCTTTTGCTATAGCTTCATTCATTCAAGGCTTACATGCTTTTAATCTTTATATATATGTATAACTTGGGTAGACTTGCACACATTCTTGATTCTCAAGTAGACTCACTTCATGCAACAATTCATCTAGTGAATTAGGTACTTGTGTAATTTTGTATTGCATTCACAAACTGAAAGCTTTTAAAGTTTGGTTGATTGTATAGCAGTGGTTTAGTTTCTTGCCTTGAAAATAACGTTGTAGTATATTATATTTAGGTAAGTATTTAATATTTTATGGATTTTTTCAATATGAACCAAGAAATCCTTTGTGTTTACAATACAATGCATTTATAACATGCTTAAATGTACATTTTTGGACCAACTTTTAAAACATTTCCTTTAGACTTTGAAAACCGCAATTTTTCTCCATGAAACATTCTCGATTCCCATCAATAAAGTGGTGGATAAATGGAATAAAATATGTATATAGACATACTGCATACTGCAAGGAAATACTAATGTATTTCATGTAAAAATTCTAGGCAGGCAGGCATCAAGCTATCAACCCAGAACTTATTATTCAGTCGTGTATGCAATGTAGCAGAATCGCAGACTATGTCGCACCATATTTGTCACCCGGCACTTTGGCACCACATGTCTTGCTGTTGGCTGCTGTGGTCACAACTTTACATCGTCAATTAATCAACTCAGATTCACATAAGACTGCAGGTGCAGGTACAGAAGTAAAGATACCTACAACAAAATATATTCTTCATACTGTTACGTCAGTCTCAACTCATCTAAATTCAAAGAGTATAGTCAACTTTAAGCTGACCTTCCTCATTTTCCGAACATGTCATGTCAACATCGCCTAGAAACAATAACAATTTGTAAACTTCATTATAATAATGACCTGTCTGTATACATTTAGTATTAGTGAGTGACAGTTCTCAAGTTCATAAAAGCATTTTGAAATGGCAATGCAATAGTCCAGCGCAATGTGATGCAGTTACATAGGTACATATACCAATAACCGGAAACAAAACTTGTTGTAATGCAGAAAATCTATTACATATTAAGTACATAATAATATATTATGAGTTTATGAGGAATGGTCAGTTCTTAAATACTAAATAATTTATGACCCGTAATGTTATTAAAGATATCTGTAAGTTTGTAAATAAATAAATATAATAATATAATAATTGATTATTTCCACTGCATGAACTTTAGAGCTCATTCAAGAAAATAGAAACCGGGAGATATCACATCAAAAGTAATTTATAATGTAAATGACCTCGTTGGGAACGAACGATGAGATTTATTCCATAATGTACCTGTAGTACTGTACCTATATATATGCAGAATCAGTTTTTTAATCACCGATTGCATATTATATACTTATACTCACAAAATTACACTTTAATTTTGGATTATTGCAATTTTTTGTTTTGCAGTTGCATATTTATTACACTACGGAGCACTATAGTAGTAACAGCCATTGTAATGCTACCGGGCCACCTTGAAACGGAAGTTTTCTTAACCAAGCTTTTTATATTTTTTTGAAGTTCCTTACACTTCCAATTTCAAAAATTGTCTTTTAAAATCCGAATATTAGAGGACCCGGTATAAGTACCAAATCTGAGCCAAAATTCGGTACAGTCATGTACAGGAATACATTAAGTTCAGGTACAGTTGACAAGTGAACTCTTTTCAGAATAACACCCAACTAAGTTAAAAGAAGTATTTAAAACATCCAATCCTCTTATGGTTATTTCTCTTTACTGGTCCTTTGACCACTGACTAGATTACACTCATCTGCCTATTTGTTGCTGGACTATGTGCGACTTACTTCATACGGGCAGATGGACGTTGCAAAGCGCACTTTGCAAAATAGATCCATCATCCAAGAAATCACTCCTTCGAGATTTGAATCCTCTTATGTTCAGGATCAAATTGTCAGACTCGCATTTCAGTCCGAGTTCTCTAAGCTCCAACCGCTGTTCCAGTTGCAAATGAAATCCCCATCACCAAATTCGACCACATCATCGATCCAGTTGCTGGACAATACATTTCAGAGTAAGTTTGTATACCCACATTCATGAAACTAGTTTATTTATTTTTATTAACATTTACATAGGTAGGTATTGTGAAATATATTTTCAGAGCAATGTATCTATACCTATGTGTCATTTACAGTTTTCAAACTGCGAACGAAATCAATTCAAAAGAGTCTGGATTCGAAGGCTACACTCGCCAGTCCTTTAATAAAGAGTACAGTTGCGAAAATTACGGATATGGCAGAGTAACCAGAATCCAAGAAATAGTTTTCTTTGTTCAGGCTAAGATTGAGAAACCTCTTGGTTAACATCCTGAAGGTGTTACATACACTTTGATATACACAGCCGATGAATTTGGATATCTCACATTCAGTCATCACATAAGAAAGATATTGTTCATGGAAATCTGAGCTATCCTTTCAGACTATGATACCTAGTTGAGACTCTTTCTGTTTACAATAAGTAAATACCTATACCTCTCTTGTAGAAGCTAGAGCTATTCTATTGCAATTCTATTGACAAGATACAAATACTCTGTTTAAGCAGCAGTTCATAACCTCGTTTCCCAACCTTATGGATTCCATGTACTCATATAATCGCTTTGAGATATTTATTTGACGAGAATCTTTGGTACTATGTAAACTTGATAAATATTTATTATTTATATTATACGTCTATTGGTACTCAAAATTGCTAAAAGTATGAAATAAGTGAAAACAGTTAAACTGCCTACTGCCTGTGCCTAGTATGCAAAGCGAATTCAAAAGTCCTGACTTTAAGAAGCACTGTATAGGCTTAAAAATAGCTTGACAAAGGTTATGTAACGGTAAATCATCTTGCTCACCAACCAATTACATTTCAATGGGTATATATACAAAGAACCATCATTGCATTAGTCCTTTTTATTTATCTATATTGAAATACATACTTTCAACTTTAAAAGAACAGGATAGCAAATACATTACCTATACGTATGTACTTATTACATACACGAATAGGCACTCTTTTAAAATGTATCCCAGTTGCATCTTGCATCGGTCAATTTATGTAGAAAGAATTAAGAAGTACCTATACTGTGGAATCGATAGCTAAAGAAAATGCCGATCTATCAGTGAGATAATAATGATGCAGTATCTTTATTTCTCATAGCATAGAGTGACAATAAATAGCTGGCAAAATGTATGTGCTGCAGTCAATAGCGTGTAACACATTCGAGTATACCTATTCAAAATGTGAATAAACATAGTAGGAACTTTCATCGGGTATACTATATTATACCTAGATTGTAGATATATTGGTGGGAGAGTCTAATGTCTAATGACATGACAATGACATAGCACAGTTCAAACACACCTTCCAAATGCCGGTCAAACTGAAAATTCTTTCATTGAGTCTGTAGTAAAATAATAATACATATACAAATTCAGCTATACATAGTTAAGAGTCAAAAGTGTATGTAAAAACACAAGAATCAGAGTCTATTGGCAGAAAACAGAATTGTTTTCTATTCAATAAGCACAAAGCAACGTTAAATCTGCTTTGAAGGTTGATAACATATATCACTGCTGCTGATTTTTTACCATTAGTTGTGCACTATAGTCAAAATTACTCTTTTTTGCAAGAATTTGTAAACCATAATCATCTTATTAAATTGAATTGCATTAATACTTGAATCAATGATATTGTAGTTCTGTTAATGGACCATTATTCGACTATGGTATTCATTTTTTAGCAATGTTCAAACACATTTCTTTAGACTGGTTCTTTTTAGTATGCATAGTAATGCATACTAAAAATATGCTAAAAATATTTCCCTTAATTCGCGTAATAGGGACTTAGTATACACATTATTGGTGCATGGTTGTTTGTCACATGCCCAGACTAATAGTTCCATTTTCTGTGCTTATAATTTACTAAGAGCAGAGGAACATAAATTCACATTATAACTATGCAGCTATGGTATGGGTACACAATTAATTTAACCTGAAATTTTTTATAATGGTAAATGAAAGAGTCATTTGATCTTTATATTTACTTGCATATTATTAACTGTAAACTACAGATATTAGACAAGTAAAATAAAATATGTTTAGAGGTATTGTTTTTTATAGCTTAATAACTAAAATTCAATCTACAAATAGTAAATAAAAAGAGATAATTGTATCCTGAAGTGAACCTACCAATAGATGATATAATTACACTATCGCATCGCTTTAGTAAATGTGTCTGGAGGCAACTTGAGAAAAATGTTCAGAGCATAAGTATAAGCAAGCATACAAGAAATCTGTCAAATTGTGTTCCGTATACATAATGAAGATCGTAATGAGCGTGTAATCATTACCATCACTATGCACTATTATATTACAAAAAAGTCAAAGCAGACATTCAACGTTATAGGAAGTAAACTATGGTTGTTTGCATAGAGAAAGAATGGAAAATTTAGTATAGACGTACATTGGTGGAGACAAAAAATGCATATTGGTTTATTAAATGTATCTGAAAAATATGCAGATTGGATGCCATTTCATGCGGATGGACAGGAAGGCCTGAATGAATGTTACGTGTGTGTTGTATGTATTGGATACAAGATAGTGAGAGTACCTATACTTATAAATACCTATGAACTGCCTATCTACTCATTTATATTCGTATATCGCATAACACAGCGTGGTAATTGGTATAACTATCACCTCATGATTTTTTTGTTTCCAGATGCCCAAAAATGGAAACATTTTTTATAGGAAACTCGTAATTTATTTTAAACTTGAGCCGACATACGGACGTACACATAGTACACACACGTACACGTTCGTAAAGGGTAGGTTTATGTTTCTTTAACTATCATTGTTATACGTCTTTTACTGGTGTACTATGTCCAGTGTGTCCTCTTAAGTGTACAAGTAAATTTTACTACGTATGAATATTGTACTTTAACGTTTTCCTGTGGGTAAATATAACATACATATACCTATAAGTATACGTATGGAATCGATTGTCTTAGAACAAACAGCCAAGATTGTCCAACATGTGTTGCTTTTCGGTGTATGAAGCAACCTACATACATACAACTTATACATTAAACTTATATCTATCTCTGAACACGACCCATGCTTACAACACAGTGCAGTTGCAGTCAGTGACTTTTAAACATGAAGAAGCAGGAAGTGTCAACATTTCCAAAGGGTTACACTCGGTATTTTATTCATTCATTCAAACCTTTCCTATGTCTTTCCTGTATCTTGTATTCTTGTATGAACACAGGAATTTTGTAAAGTGAAATACCCACTGATGCTGATAATCATATTATGCTACATTCCTTATATTACACATACTGGTATTTCAACACAGGTATTTTCTTCTTCAGATTTTCTTATAAAAATATCACACATTTCTGGCTGCAAGATATTTGTAATCTACAGTCTACTTCTACTAACATAATAATATTACATAGGTACTTGTATGACATCCTATACAGACTGCGTTCTTCTTTTATAAGAAAGCGGGAGCAAGTGTCTGTTGATTTGATACCGGAACATTATAATCTCCAAATGGAAGAGTTAATGCTGACACTAGGTATCAGGTACATGTCGTTTCACCATTGCTACCTGTCTGTGTCCGAATTTTATTTTCGTCTTGACCTCTTGGTTTAAGCTCAAAATGGAGTGACCTGTGGAGACGACATTATTATGGAAGTTGATTTAAGATTCTACCTACTGCTGCTGTAGTCCGATCTAAGGATTCAATTGACCTGTACAAAACTGTAGCTACATTGCATTGCATTGTATGCATGTGCTACACATTCGGTGCTTGGAGAGTAGCAGAGTTGAAAGATAAATAAATGCTAAAAGAGTATTATATCAAAAGTATAAGAAAGACTGTAGATGTCTGTTTCTTCTACTGGTTTCTTGGTGTGTATTGTATGTGGCTGAAGTAGGTTGACTCTTAAACTACACAGAGCTTAAGTACCTACTCGAGTGTCTACTACATGCCGTTTGCCCATAAGTGGGTTTACGCCCAAACGAGTAAAAAAGCAAGATTTTTTCTGCATTTAAGGGTGCCCACCCAGTACTGGAATTTTTTGAGAGACTTTATCGCATTAGCCCATATTATGCAGAGAGGCAGCCCTAAAGTCTTTTTATAACACTGCACTGCATCAAAACTAACTAAACAATACAGTCAAGAACTGCTCTTATGTAATGTACTACTGATTCAAACTTACATTTACATACAACACACTACATAGTACACAACACACAATTCAAATCTGTACAGAGCTGATGAAAGTTTTTATGTAAATTGTAAATACTCAAAAGGGAACAAGCTCACAGGCCTCTCACCACACGAAAGACGGCAGAAATTGTTG
The DNA here is from genome assembly GCA_034694085.1 of Pogonognathellus longicornis. NCBI lineage: Eukaryota > Metazoa > Arthropoda > Collembola > Entomobryomorpha > Tomoceridae > Pogonognathellus > Pogonognathellus longicornis. Next base: position 23,015 of record JAQFYB010001809.1, read on the forward strand.
CTCTCCTATTTTATATTAGTATGACGCAATTCATGCATTCTCTATCCTTAAGTCCCTGTGTGTGTCTGAAGTTTGCTTTCAACATACGAGTTGAAATGCTGTAAATAAAATAGTAGTGTATTCCGCTGGGGAATGAAATAATTCCTTGTAATCTGAAATCTTCTGTGTTGTGTTTCACTCGTGAAATCAGAGTGAGACACAGAGACTGTTCAACGCGAGATTGCTTCAAATTCTAATCTTATCTCTTGCTCTTTTCATTTTGTTGATGGTGTTGCTTTATAAAAACGTCTACTGTGCACTGTTCATTGCCGTTCTTACCTTATTTTATGTTGAAAGCTGAGATTATAAGTACATGAGACTTGTCTGAATAAACGTGTGCAAAGGCGATATACTTAGTAGCAATAAATAATGATGAAAATATTTCAGCTTTCCCACTCTTTATTAAGACTTAGAGAAATCTTTGAAATTATGGCTGCTCTTAATACATCATAATTTTATAAACTCCTGTTGTAACCTTGATATTATAGTAGATACTCTACTTGTAACGGCCTTTGTTTTCCCCACATATTAAATTACAGCATTGTATTGTTCTTATATTAATATTATGCATTTCTATCTTCACCTTATAAATCATAGACTTATGCTACAAAAATTGTTATGTTGGTGTGTGTTGTAGGGAGCTTAAGTAAAGTACACATGTAAATGTATTTGTAGATATCTCTTCAATCAAGTTACTTGAAACTTGAGCCTATGCAAATAAAATATTTGTATTTGAAGCTCTGAGCTGTGTAAAACATGAATATGAAATTAAATTAATTTCTCATCTGATGTAACCTTGCACACGAACATCCTAAGGGAGACGTTTAAATGGAAGCTTTAGTACAGCCGGATTTATTGCTTAAGAGGATTCAAACTTTACGTGTGTATTTTTAGAAGTTCTAAAAACATGTTCTTTCGAACAGAGATATGTGTACAAGATTGGATCTTGCATGCAGCCACTTTCAATCCAGTTGCAGTGAGTCAGCTCCAGTTTATGTTGCTACGTGAATACATACCTACTTAATCATAAATGTCCATGAAAATAAGTCCTTTCTCAAATTCGCAGCTTGTCTGTCACGCTGAGTATCTTTAGATGTGGTTAGAGAGAGTCTGTCACAATTAACTGATCCTATATGGAGTACCTATTTCAAATTTTGTACGAAGCATTATTTAAGGCAAAACTTGGAAATTATTACACTTTCGTATAATAGTATCTTAATATCCAAGTGATGCAAGCCTACACTTGCTTTGAAGTGAGCAATCTATCTTTAGGTATGATCTCCTCCCGATGATACCTAAAGTATCCTTAAATGTTAACATTTCAGACAAATCTTACAGGTATCAATATGGTAAGAGGGGTGACAAGAAAATAACATTAATCATTTATAATTTCACTGCATAAATTCAATAAAAGAGTGATTACATACAGTAGAGCTGTTACAGGTTTCTTGATCTGGCATAAATATTTGAATGAATGGGGTATCCATTTCTTCAGCAATTAATTAAAACAACAAAAATGCACAGATACAACAAATACACTGTACTTAAAAGGCTTTATGACCTTCATTTGAAGTAAAACTTCCGTTATCAAAGATAAATAATGTTCCCTAATGTTGATTACATAAATTATAGTCAGGGTAGTTGAAAATCAGTCAAGTGCCAATTTGCCTACAGGTAAACAAAAATGAGTGCCCCATATTTATGAGCGCCACGTACAATAGCTTACAAATAATCGTCATTAATTATAGGCAGAACTATTGGTAGTATAGGGCGATTTGTTTTAAAACAGTCACTCACTAGTAACCACTGCCTTCATTACGGCCACTGTTTAATTTCATAGCACTTAAAAAATGCATTCTTCCCTTACCAACACCACACAAGAGTGACTACAGGTACCAAACATAAATTACCGGCTACATTACACACTAAATACTTAATGCTACCGATTATCGATTACTTGATGATGTGGTCAATATTTAAAGCAACAAGCCAAGAGCTATATACACTGACACGAGTTTTTATGAACGCAACAACGGTATTTCTTTTACAGGTGTACTGTAGTACAATTGTAAAAATGACAGCAATGATTGTAGGCTCTGGCAAATTACTTATGCAAACTCTTGGCCGTAATATTTCAGTACATATTAGATTACAGCTTATAATCGCTAATTGCGTTGCACTGTGAATTTACAATAAAGTATGTATAATGAAATGAAATGATGAAGGCAGTAGTGGAACTCGAATGAAAATCGATGTTTGTAAAATACTAATGTAATAATAACATGCGTGGATCGAATCAAACTTGTACATAGAATGTTGTATAAATATATGAGCCCAGATAAGAAAGGAACACTATGAAATAGGTAATACCTTCATAAAATGCACATTGCATATGAATTTCCCTATGTGTTGTATAAGTAGCAAGATAACTCATGTGAAACTGAGAGCAGGGGATATTATCATTTCAACCAGTTCAGAAATCGGAGATTAATTGGCTATAAATTTTTAATGCGTTGTAATGTCTGTATGTGTGTAATTAACGCTCCTTATGTGGGGACGGAAATTAATGGGCACTGGGGGTAAACGACTCACAATCAGCCAGCACAAACCCAAACTTCTGCCAAGACAAGAAGACAAGTCAACATGAACAAGGTAGCATAGAAATTCAATACAATGCATACCTAATACAAAGGCCTTTATAGTAGCAGACCGATATAAATTCTAGCTCTATAGCCATTTATTACAAGAAAGGCTACTAACTAACAACCTGTGCGCTATACAACATTACCACAGTTAGTATAACATGTCCATGTAAGTAAGTAGTGCTAAGTTACTTACAATTAACCATAGAATAGCTCTTTAGTATGCGTTAGAAGCTTAATATTTTTATTACATGTATTTTGAGAAGGAATTTTTATAAGTTGTAAAGTAAGTAGCATAATATAGTAAATGTGTATTTCATCAGTAGTATAGGCAGTTATTATGTAACTTGGATATTATAGAGTATATAAAGAGAAAATAGTAAATTGTATTGTTACATTGGTACTTATAGGCACTTATTTTATAATAAAGACCCTTTTACAATGTTGGTTTTCCTTTTGTATACCTAGGTTAGATTTCCAATAGAGGCATCGTATAGCTAACTAGCTTAAACTGTATTTATACACTCTTCTATAGTAGATGGGTTTGGCGTGAGATGCTGGAACCACTACATTTAACACCAGTTTTCACAGTCTCAGTATTACAGTAGCTGTTGTCGTGGTTGAAAGAATTTTTCTTTTTGCTTCTGTGGATCGGAAGAATTGTGTAGCTAATGGTTGAGAATGGAATGGAGAGAAGGTTGTAAGTCATCAGTGATGGTAATAACTAACTGTGTGTCTAGGAGTCATTATTTAGAGCTGAAAAAAGCATTGAAACTTTGAAACGATTAAGGCGAGAGACAGAGGTGAATAAAACAAGGTGGGCTGTCGGTGGAGAGTGGAGAAACGAAGTAGACTTTAATAGTCCATGTAAGTAGTAAAGGCTCCTCCATACTATTTACTGCTACAAGTGCATCAAATGATTCATTAACATGTCGATATGAATAATGGCAGATTAAATGGAACCAAAATGCCCAGTTCATTCAAAAGAAAATTCTGACTTCAAATAAGATCTATACGAGTCTAATTTTTCCTTCATGATATGAAACTGATCTTGATTTTTTTTCAAATAATATTTATATCTGGACTAGATTTCTTTGTCAATGGATGCATGATGCATTCATCTTGTAATCTATTGTTGTAATATACTATGATATAAATATTGTTTGAGTTCTCTGTGAAGTTACAATATCAGATTTTATCTCTCTGCACTGATTAGACAGTCTATTATTTGATTCTGCTAATTATCTCAATGGCCAACTGCGATACTCAGCAGAGGGGAAGATCCGAATGTCTGATACTAATTTCGAAGCATAAAAAAGAAAATTTCTTGTACTGTACATACAATATTAATGATAGGTGCATCTTCATGTGACGTAGTCTTATTATTAGAGACCCGAAGAAAAATTTGTATAGTAGTTTCTTCTATAATACCCTTTGGATTTCTTTCTTAATGTATCTCTGAGTATAGTATTCAAAAGGCTCACTGATGTACTTTGCAGCTCACAAGTTACGTTTCTTTTTAGGCAATTAATGGCAATCCATGTTCATGTATATGTTTCTTTAAAAGTTGTGCAATGATCAAAGGACACATACAATCGTATCATTTTGCGACTGGGAACATCAACATGTTGTGGTACAGTTGACAATAATAATATCACTTTCATTTATAAGATGGTAAGGCTGTCAGATAAATATTATCTGTAGTACAGATACAGTCGAATAGTACGAACGGGTAAAAATACGAAGCAATAGTAACAATATGTATACTAAATTTTAATGTTAAATCCTTGTACTATTGTAGTTGCTAACTATACTTAATACTCTTGTGAGTTTGGTATAGAATATATTTATATAATGTATTATTATTGTAGTATCTGTGTAGCGTAGGCAAATGCATTTCTCTTTGAAGTAGTATTAACATAATTTAGCATGCATAAAACCCATATACAACACAGTTCTGTAAATACAAGCTTAGTTTCTTGGTTCCAATAACAACAATATTATAAGCAATGTGTAGTAGTAAGTATAGTATCTTTCCGTGTACTTACTATAGGTATATTATTTGTGTATAAAATCAGAGCAAAAGTTTTTGACTCTGACAATGCCAGCAAAACGAATCCCATGCGAATAGCAAATTCCAATCCTCCCTTTCTCCTTTGATAGAAATCAAATCATGTATAATAATTAGCTTTACGTCTACAACAGAAACGCGAGTCTGAGTCGAGATTGTGCGTTTCATTGCGTGTGGGTTGTTACTGGATGTTAATAATATGATGTCATGTTGCGTTATGCTTTGTGTCTTAACGTTCCTTCATGTTATGATGATGCAATAATATTATTACAATAATATCATATCAACTTATGTATGTGATATTACTTAATATCCTTGTGAAGTTAATGTTACAATTCTTTTGCTTCCATACCTCTAACCATACGTATTTCTTTAATCTTAGATATGTCAATGCAGTTCAAAGCGATTGCTTCCTTTGTCTACTTTTTATTATTGTAATACCATTGGATATACCTAGTTCATTTATTGCGGACGCGTTTGTATTTATAGTGTGTAGGTATATGTGCATGTAATTTGAAGCAATCAGAGACAAGGTGGAGTTTTATAGTATTTATAATGGTAATGAGCAAGTTAGCAATGAACTGAAATATTTTTACGGTGTAGCACGTACATATATGTAGCTGCAGACGGAAATAATAGTTCATTTTATTTGTTTTAATAACCCTTGCATTAGGTCATGGTACACAATACACAGACGTAATGTGCCAACCACTTGCTCATGTCTATAAACAAAACGTAGGATTTTTATACTTCTACCTACTCTTTAGTGCTATAGTGCAGGTATGTTGATAAAATCAAAGTAAAAATCAGAAATATCTGTATCTCCACCGTGAAATTGAATGATTGTATATCTCAAGGCAATTATTCATTTGCAAAAGGTTCCTGTTGTAAATGCATGCATGATGTATAACTAGCAGCAATACCTTTGCTTCCAATGCCACCGTGCCACTGCCACAAACACATTATTGACTTTATGATTCACCTTTAGTAAGTAAATTCTGCGTCTCAGCACATTCAAAACGAACAAACGTACATAAAATTCGTGGTACCTAATCATCGTAACTAACAATTAATCCCTCCCAGTAATAAATGTAAAAATTTATTAGTATGATTCCAAATGTTTGCTTACATACGTTTGTACTTCAAGATTTATATTATCAACACTTTGCACTTATATCATTTGTTTCGAGTCTAGTCTCGTCTCCTCATAAAATTAAGTGCACTGCAAAATTGAAATCCCTTTCGCATCAAGAACAAGGATGATGTTGATGATGGCTCATCTCTCCAAAAGCAACATTCGTTTCAATTTCATCCTTTCATTTTTTACTAGCATTGTAAGGTTTGTGGTGTCATATTCTGTCTCATCACATCTATAGTCCATTTTTTTTTAAATGTCCCTTTGTTATTCTGAAAGGTTAGAAGGCAATGCGAATAATGAGATGACGT